>JBBPBX010001590.1:23473-51044 GCA_038048925.1 Garcialebias charrua | reverse complement strand
AGGTTTTAAGGAATAAACAGCATACAGTATAATAATAATAATGTATTTTCCTGTCATCTGCGTATGTTTCCCATACAGACGAAATTCGTATATTAATAATAATAATAATAATAATGTCACATTTGTCATCTGTGTATGTTTCCATACAAGACGAAATTAGTCTCTGCATTTAACCCAACCACCACCAGGTGGGGCAGTGGGCAGCTATTGAAAGCGCCAGGGGAGCAATTTGGGGATGAGGTGTGCTGCTCATAGACACCACACAAGGTATGCAGTCCAGTATATTGTCCTCAATTCTGTACTCTGCTTCTGGAGAACAAGACTTCTTTTATTTGCCATCTTTAAAAGTAGTCTTGATCAATACATTTTTAGGCTTTTTAAACGTCTTTCAATGTTTTAGAGCATGGCGTGCTTTTGTAGAGTACGGGGAAATTAACAATACCATTTAAAAAAGTGTTCATTAGACACCCTTTGACATTGCAAAGTATTTAAATTATGATCCTTTTGGCTCCTTTACGAGGCCTGCCAAACCTCTGAGTGACCATGGCAGACTGAATCTTTAGAAACAAAAGGACCTGATGTGAACCAGGATTTAAATGAATAACAGCCCCATTAATCAGCTCTGGCTGTAAAGCTTCACAAGTACAGTACAGGTAGTCCCCGAATTACGAGCGCTCTGATCTGCGAGGTCCCAGACTTACGAGCTGCACATTTTTGGAAAAAACGAAAAAAATACTGAGTTTTCATGTGTTTTTTCACTACAGTTAGTTAGTTAAAGGAGACCACATATAGGTATTTAAAATTTTTATGTTATTTCTGTGTGCTATCTTGACAATATTAATTCATTTTAATACACAAAATAATTCTTAGATAATCAATTATACCCTTTTTAATTCTGCCATTTTTAACTTTCGTTTTGAACGACCGGTTTCTTGAAGTCCACGCCCTTCAACGATCTGTTAACGCCCTCTGTAACAGCCAGTATCTGTAATGTGTTGTTGTTTTAAAATTAGCTCCTATTTTATTACTCATTTGACTTACTGTTAGTGTTAGCTTAAGATAACTTACCGAAACCCGTCTGAGCGCGCCGCAATGTGCTGCTCCTTTTAGCATGAGACCTGCCGAATCCGAAGCTAATGTTAGCTTGTTCCTCTTCCGGTTTTCGCCAGCTCCGCTCGTTGCACGCGGAGATTTTGGGAGTTATCGCTGTTCCAGTCAAGACAACACAAAGTTCACCAAGTGTCTCCCGTAAATTAATCTGTAAGGAGAAGGTCCTCGCTGCTGCGAGCTGCTGCGAGGCTGTACAGTTGAAGCTCCGCTCCATCGCGCCGGAAGAGGGTCCCGTCGCAACCGGTCCCTAAGCCGGGGGTCCGCTCGTTTAATTTTTGCCGGCTGCGCGTTGGCAGCGATCGCAAATACACTAAAAATTGAACTAAAACATAAAAATAACAATTATACTTTATTTATAAAGCCATTTAAAAAAAACACAGCTGCAACAAAGTGCTGTACACATGAAATTAAGAACATATAAACAAAAGATGAGATGAAATCATGAAAAACAACAGTCATGTGTTTAATACAGAAGTGGGTTGAGCCTAACCAGGGGTTGCTAGGTGAGGGGCTGGACTCAGGTTTGAGGTGATTGGCTACGGCCTGTGACGTCAATAACTGCAGGAAGTGTGAATCCTGGTGTATTTATCAAAAATAAATAAATCTACTTAGAGTAAATAAACCACTGGGTGCATTTTTTTGGCACAAGGACTGTTTTTTTATGAAGTAATACCCAAAGTTGAGTAAAAAAAACATTAAAAAGTGATTTTTGCATCTGTGGTCCCCTTTAAGCATATAAACACACGTTTCCGATCATTTTTATGCACTCAAAAGTAGTTTTTAGATGAAAATAGAGTGTTTTTAGGCGCGCTAGCGAAAACCGTTCCAATTTACGAGCGGATTTCCGGATTTACGAGAGAAATGGCGGCCGTTCCAAATTACGAGATTTCCGGTTTACGAGCGCCTCGCTGTGACGGATCTCGCTCGTAAATCGGGGACTACCTGTACTTAGTCAGTAGTTTATCTGCACCGGGTGCTTACAAAATACAGTATTTGCAGTAGAGAACACGTGCTCTGCATGCAGGTGTTTGTCTCAGTGACGCACCTGCATATTCTGGGTAGCAGATTGTGAGTGGGCTCTTTTTGATCTTCTCCTCGAACAGATCTTTCTTGTTGAGGAAGAGGATGATGGAGGTGTCTGTAAACCATTTGTTGTTGCAGATGGAGTCGAACAGCTTCATGCTCTCGTGCATTCGGTTCTGTTTGAGAGAAGCCCAGTGGTAACGCCGCACGTGTGTGGCAGAAGGTGAGGCACGCTGAGGTCAGACAGGTCTTACCATTTCTTCGTCCTCAGCCAGCATCAGGTCATAGTCGCTCAGAGCCACACAGAAGATGATGGCAGTGACTCCTTCAAAACAATGGATCCACTTCTTCCTCTCCGACCTCTGTCCACCTACGTCAAACATTCTGAGGTCACAGAAACACAACGTTTAACAACCGACTCACAGAAACAAAGACAATCAATCTAAACATGAGGCATTGATCGACTTCAACTATGATGCCAACACACAAAAAAAAAAAAATCCTTCATACTTCTGGCCACACAAACACCGATCAGAACTGAAACAAAGTCCAAATCAAGACAACAACAAACAAATCACAACTTGGATAAGACAACTGTAGACATACTCACTTGAAGTGCAGGTCCTTAAAGGTGAAGTGTGTCTCCACAATACCAGTAGTTTTAACCCTGGTCCTCAACACATCCTGCTGGGTGGGAACGTAAGCAGGGTTGGATATCCTGTCCAAATCATTTAGGTAACTTAGAGAGAAGAAAAGAGAAATAAGACTCAAAGGATTACCAGATAAAAAGTTAGAAAATGAAATATTTCTGCCAATTAAAAGAGTTCAGTCTCTCCCTATATGCAGTGATGGGAATAACGGAGTTACAAATAAACGGCGTTACAAACGGAGTTATTTTTTTCATTAACGGGTAATTTAAGTAGTTACTATGTCTATCGTTACAACGCCGTTACTGTTACAATCACTAAATGGGGGTACGTTATTTTGTCTTCCGCGCTGGCTCTCGTAAACTGTTTGTATACTTTTTTTCCCCTTGGTGAGGGAGGGGAGGAGGGGGAGGGAGGGTAGGAGGGAGCAGAGGGGAGGGAGGGGTGAAACAATAAGGATGATGCTGATTGGCTATGGTAGAGTGTCAGGTAGAGGTCAGCCAATCAGAGGTTTTGTTGTTCAGTTCACTCGCAAACCACACGCGTGTTTTTGTCGTGAGATCTGGCAACACTGCTTAGCTCCAAATCTGAAAAGTTAGCTGAAGTCCTGCGAGTCTGAAAGGAAAGATGGCGTTTTCAAATTGGAAATACAGACACTGCTTTACTCTCCTTGAGGTAAAAGGCAAGAACGTGCATGTGAAGTGTACATTATGTCCCGGAGCAAAGTGTTTATCTACGTCCGTCATAAGCAACTAATCTGATGAAGCATCTCAACTGCTCAGGTAATTCAGATTTTCAGTACTGTTTTAAAAGTACTTCATATTGTTAAAATGGTTCTTTTGTTTTTAAGAAAATACTTGAAGAACCAGTTGTGTGAGGGTTTGATTTTATTTTACACTACAAAGCACTTATTTTAACTGTTTACTTTTATTTCTAAGAAAACACTTGAACAGTACAGTGTGTACATACAGCTAAAAACACAATTGTTATATTATTTTGTTAAACTGTATTTTGTAATGAAGAAAAAACTTGAAGTATAGTATGTCAACCAGTCATGTTCTGTTGAGGTGCAGTAAGTAGTAAGTCTGATTCCCAACAGAGCACTTCACTCTCAGACTGCAGGTTTACTTGTGGTTCCTAGATTTTCCAAAAGCAGAATGTGAGGAAGATCTTTCAGTTATCAGGCTCCTCTCTTGTGGAACCAACTTCCAGTTTATGTCTGTAAGACTGACACATTGTCCAGTTTGAAGACTGGGATTAAGATTTTCCTTTTTGATGAATCCTATAGTTAGGGTTGACTTATGTTGCTATAGGCTTAGACTAATGGAGGATAAACTGACCTCATTTCCTTCAATGAATTGATAAAATTGAATCGTTTTCATTTGATTCTATTTCCATCTTAACATGTGATTATTCTTAAGTTTTGTGTTAAATACCTGTCTTTGCAATTCTACTTTAAATTCGTAGATATATCTAAACTTAAACCAAACAAACAAACAATAGTTACTTTCCCTGGTAACTAATTACTTTTATAGGGGAGTAATTCAGTTACTAACTCAGTTACTTTTTGGGAGAAGTAACTAGTAACTATAATTAATTACTTTTTAAAAGTAACGTTCCCAACACTGCCTATATGTCAGCGTGTGTGACTCACTAGGATGCCGAGTCGTTGAGCTGGTACTCCCGCGAGCGGCTGAAGCAGGCCTGAACACCTCCGTCTTTCCACAGCCGCTGAATCGATCCGGCCAGTTCGGCGGTCATGAAGCCCTCTTCTGCTGAACCCGCCAGAGTGAAGAGCTGCCGAGCGTCGTCCTGAAGAAGCATACGGCTTATAACAAGACCCGTTTATGGTTGGGCAAAAAAAAAAAAGTGCAACACTAAAAAGACGAGAAATTCGTGGAATTGTTTTTTAAACACACACAAACAAATAAATAAATAAAATGAGGTGATGTGGCTGTAACGGATACTAAAAATAGAGTTGTGTCAATATCCACGATAAAAACATGACTTTGGCACCACCTACGGATCCTTTTAGTCATGAATGACTCATAAACCAGAGTTTTCATTCCAGTTATTTTAAGGCCGAGATACAGTGAAGCAGACTCCGTATACGCGCGTATACGCGCGTATACGCGCGTATACGGAGCGGCTGCTTCACTTCAGCTGACTTCAGCTCAGACGTTCTCCTTGTTGTAATATGAGCTGCTGCACACGAAGGGGACAACTGAGCTCGCTGATTGGTCACTTGCTGACACGCCTACTGAATTGATTGACAGCGCTCAGTCAGCTGAATGTGAAACCTAGTTGAAAGTGAAACCTTTAACATGAGCAGCTCGCTGCCGGACTTCTGGGGTGTTCTGATGCGCTGTTTCTACTATATATGTTATAAAAAGTTCTCTCAGAAATAAAAATAATAACAGGGAGCGCTTTTCCTGCAGCACACAGCCCACCAGGGGATATTAAAACATCGCCGCACCCAGGTAGGACCTGAATTCATTCATTTCAATCATCGAGTGAACGGAGGAAGAAGCGGTTACTTGACTTTAGGCAAAAAAACAAAAGAAAAGGCCCGATCAGCGATAAAGAAGGGGAATTTATTTCATTTGTGTAACATACAAAACAGTCCGGCGCCGGGAAGTTTATGGTCAGACACCGCGTATCGCGCACGCGGATCGCGTATGCGTAGTAAAAAAATACCTTTGCGCGTACTTGCCCTGAGGGGCTACGCGGGGCTACGCTGCGTACGGGGCGTACGTACGCTGCGTATTGGCGTATCGTGAGGACGCGCGAGTGTATCTCGGGCTTAGCCTTCATGCTTTGACAAATAACTAAGGGTTTGAAAACTATAAAGTCCGAAGCTAAACAGCAAAAACAATGAACATAAAATCAGTGAAGAGACCAGGTCACAAATACAGAGCGAGGTCAGAGTGAGGCACTGAAAAAAAAAGTTGTTTTTTCTTTTGATAAGAAAGATGGGCTTACATTTTTCTCCCTAGCATTAAAAGATGTAAGAACACCTCATCAAAGAGGTGCACCTTTAATTAAAAATTTTGAATATCGCATTAAATTCAAACCAGCAACATCTAATGCTTTTTGAGGACAGACTACAAATTAGGGCTGGGCCATATCATATCGTTCATGATAATACCGGTAAAAAAAAAGCTTGACCGGGCAAAAAAAATGATATCATGATATGCTAATTTCATGATGTATTACTTAGGGGCGCCCCCGCCCCCTTAACAAACCAAGCGTGCCGAACGACCAAACCGAACTGCGCACCTCCCCTCCACCTGTCAGTAATGATGTAACGCTAATTAGTTGCGCACAATACTAGCTAGCTAAAATGCTAAAAACAAACAACGCGCATCTCAGCTTCTCTCCATCCAGCTCTAAACTGCAGGTACAGACAGCTCAACAGTCTCTCTCCCCCCCTCCCTCTGAGCAGCCGGCGCAGGCTGCGTCTCCCCCGCTCTCAACTGTCGGTACAAATACGCGCAGCTCAACTGTCTCTTGAGTTCCACAGTCGGTCCACGGACCAAAAGACAGGTGATCAAAGACAGATCAGTTAAAAAATATGAATCAGAGAAATGAATCGTTCCTGCATGAATAGAGGAAGCTGAAACACCAACAAGCTTCAAGGTCAGCTGATCACCTTGTCACAAGTTCTGGAAGTTATAGCTCATTTAAAGGCAACATATATTTTGTTGTGTGTTACATTTATGCTCAACAGATCTTAAGCTTCATTTTATTTAGTTGTTTTGGGAAACTGCACCTGCACTTTAGTTTTTGTTGTGGTTTTTGTTGATCTATATTTTGTGCAGACCTTTTCAATTCTAAATAACAGAAGGATCTTCTTTTTTATACTTGGAGACTGAATACTTTACTAAATAAAGTAATTTGAGTAAAATTACCCCTTGTTGTTTTTTTAAATTCTATATAATACTGCAAAGCAACATGTTACAGTATTTATTTGATTATTATTTTTTTGTTATATCACGAAATGTATTGTTATCGTCAGAATGCTCTGAAATATCATGATATAATATTTGAGCCATATTGCCCACCCCTACTACAAATACAGTAGTCTCTCGCTACTTTGCGGTTCATTTTTCGCAGACTCGCTCTATCACGGCTTTTCAAAATATGATTTAAAGAAATTTAAAATTATTTAGCACCAGTGTGCAGCCCAAGCTGCAGAAGAAACTTCTTCATGCAGCGTGTCATATCTCCGATCTGCAGGGGAGAAGTGGGCGTGGCCAAGAGCGCTGGCAGGTGGAGGAGCTGAAATCATGACATTCTGTGCTCTTTTAGTGGATTTAGAGTTTAGAAACATTGTTTAGAATATTGCAAGAGTGTAGGAAATGTTTAAAACACCTTCATACTAAAATAAACTATTACTTATACTACCATTCCTACTTCGCCGTTTTCCCCTTTTCGCAAGGCTTCAGGGTACGGATCCTCCGCGATAAACGAGGAAATACTGTAGTTTGTTATAAAACCTAATGATCAGGACAGGAAGCGTTGTGGTTAACACTCTTAGCTCTGAACTACACACAATATGTTGTTTCCCACTCTCACCACTCGGCCTTGATCAGCAAAGTCGACCTTGAGGCGTCCCATGGCTCTGATGATGGCGACGATGGACTGGATGGTGTTGCTGAAAACCACGGCCTTGTACTGCTTACACTCCTCCTCTGAGTAACCTGCTTCATGGATGATCCTGGAAAAAAAGTAGAGGACGTGAGGAGCTGAGTCCTACTGGAACACCAAAATTAATTTGAGCATTTAAAAATAAGCTTTGCTCAAACTGTCTTTGTTTATAATAAACTTAGATAAATAAAAAGGAGCTAACTGCGTAATTAAGATCAAAATATATACAAACACATAAGAGGTTTTATGAACGTAAGGATCATAGTTTTTAAAGCTAAAAGTATACTTGGCCACTTGGGGGCAGTAGGTGCAAATTACAAAACAATGTTTAAATATTTTATCAAATATTTAGACTTCACATGAAAAAATATGTAAAATACAAAAATAGTTTTCTGACCTATCAAGTTTTTCAGAAAATTGATGAAAAAAGTAAGATTTGTTCCTGCACATGAAATAGACTCACATTTTGTCCAGTAACATTTAGCTGCAGCTGCTAGTTTGAATAACAAATAAGAGATTTAAAACTTTATTATAAACATTTTTATTAAACTACAAAAGTATTTGCATGAATATTAAATTGGCTGCAGGGATTTCTTTTGTGTTCTTCTAACGTTACAGAGCACAAAACACCAAAATGGCTCTGATTTGATTCACAAAAACTCAGCACAGTCATCAACACCCACCTCTATAAAAACAAACAGTTGTGTAAATGTCTGTGTCTGTTAGCAAAATATCTCATGAACCATTGAATGGATTTTACCGAAACTCTGAAAAGTAATAAATCGATGTACATCTACAACTTTTGGAGCGCCCTGGTTAAGGATGGCTGCCACAGTAGTGGTTGAGGGAAGTCCCTCAGTGCTTTGTCGTGAGCACCAGCTGGTTCCCATCTGAAGTATTTGACCGTTTGGTGCTATGTAGATATTTATTGTATATTTAATGATGTTCCATGAAAACAGTTTACAACAAAACATTTAACGATCTTTAAGATTACCAACTTATTCGCTTCAATGTGCTTATTTTCTACAAGTGGTCAATAATAAGCAAGTTACTTTGAGCTGAAAATAAATAAAATCAAGCCTTCATAAAACTATCAGATAACAGAAGATGGTTAAAAGATGTTTGCAAACCGATTACTTCCCAATGAGCCGATTGGTGGCGTTTATGTAAAGAACAATGCTGAGGGAACAAAAGCTGAATTTTCATGCGACTGTTTTATTATTATTTTTTATCATCCAAGCTGTTTCGAAGATCTGCTGCAAATTCATTCCATGAAGGCTGAAAAACACATTTTCTGTTATTATACTTCTTTTTTTTAAAGTGAGCAAGGTTTTGGCTTGTGCTTTAAGTACTGGCAAATGTGTTTATTTATCACTTACTTCATTTGTTTAACAATTGTGCTTTTCCCAGATTCCCCAGCGCCTGAAACAGAAAACAAACAAGACGCAAAATAAATAAAAAATTACAAAAAAGTACAATAACTACAGAAATTATAAAATCACTGCAAAACAGTTCAATTTAATTGATTTTAGGGAACATTGCATGCAATGTTTTGGTGCTTCTAATATGTGTTTTATAATCAGCAGTAAGTACACTAAACTCATCTGAGCATGTAGGCAACAAATTACAAGAACTTTAGTGCTCAAAAATCAAAACTAATCAAATACAATCAAATGAAAAGTGCTGCTGCAATCCTCTGCCACAAAACAAACAAAAAAATCCTACGTAACCTCTGTGGGGAAGAAAATTAATTTTATTTGAACCGCGCTAAAACATTTTAGATACAAACACATGCTCGTTGAATAAAGAGACATTTACTGCAAAGAATATTTGTGGAATAAAGTGCCCCAAACATATATGTGTACATTTATACTTTTCTAAATAAACCTCCATTCCAAAATAGAAAACTGAATATCTTCCTACCAAATAAATACTTCAGAGTCCAGTTGTTACATCAAACAGATAAATTCTGTCAATAAATGACGTGTTTGCTCAGACTAGAATCCTTTTCACACTGAACATTATTCTGGTTTTTGACTGTTTCAGTTCCATGAATTTGTTCATTTTCTACACATAAATGTCTAGAAAAAGTCCATTTGTAGTAAAAACCCCCACCTTCATTTCATTAGAACATCAGTTTGTGGATGCTTCGTTTAGAATATAAAACATTAAAATTTAAAATATTATACTTCTAAGAAACAACATGATTTTGATTAAGTGTGCAGCTCTACAGGTCAAAAACACGAGTCAACAGCTGAGAACAGGAACTCAAGTTTCTCATGTAAACACTGACAAAGTTACTCTGGAGGGTTTTGTTCTCCAAACATATCAAAAGGAACGTTATTATAGAGATCTGTGAAGAGGTGTCTACGGTCCAGTTTGGCAGAGTCTCAGAGTAGCTGGATTAATCAACTCGATCCTCCTGTCAATAAGATTACACACAGCTTACATTTCCCTGGAACACAATCTCTCGCGTTATTAGACTGACGGGAGTCAGATGTCTCGGTATGGGTGTTTTGATTTGCATGAAATCAAAACACAATAATCAGGCCATCATTTCAGCTTTGTGGTGAAAAGGCATCAATATGGAAAGAACCATACCACTGTGAGGCTCTAAGACCTGTCTGTGTTTGTTATTAGAGTGTTTTGTACGCCATGTCTTGGCTCTGCATCGCCCTCTGAGATTCAGAAGTGTTTTAAGCTGAGCACACACAACATTTTAATTATACTGCCTCTGCAGGGCCTCTCAGCTCCCAGGTGAGCTGCAGTGTTTAGCAATTTATTGTCCCATATGATCAACAACCACGTGCAACAGACGTACCATTATAACCAAAGCAAAACCCATTAAGTTGCAGTCCCAAATTTTGTGGCTCATTGAGCCGCTAAATTTCAAGGGCACTTCAGAAGCCGATTATTGCAAAAATTCAGGAAAGTTGAATGTTTTATGTATGTCAGACAGTTCATTTGTTCAACAAGGCCACAACAAGAAATTCAGATATATAAGCACGGTCCCTGCATCCGTTTTATCGTTCAAAAAGGCGCTAGAACCAAAATGATATTGAGTCTTGACTAGCAGCATTTGTTTGACACACCAACAGTCAACATTTCAGGCAATCATCCCGTTCAGTCGTTGTAAGAGCATGTCATTAGGTGATTACCGCACACCTCCAGAGAAGCAAACTGCCGTGTGTGTCCAAGAGAATAAAAGACATCCAACATCACAAATAAAGACAGAAGTTAAATGCGTGTGTGCAATCACCATCAGATAATGGAGCCACAGTTCAAACTCATATCTGATGCAGAAAATTCCACTACCACTATTAAAATTCAAATCATCATCGGAAATGTGGCACATCGGCACAAGCATTGAGAATACAGTAACGACAATAAATAGCCTGATTATTACAACACAAAACTGCTGCTTCAAATGAACAGCTCAGATCCTAAAGGCAGACGTCCAGTGATCCATCTTTGT
Source organism: Garcialebias charrua (assembly GCA_038048925.1). Classification (NCBI taxonomy): domain Eukaryota; kingdom Metazoa; phylum Chordata; class Actinopteri; order Cyprinodontiformes; family Rivulidae; genus Garcialebias; species Garcialebias charrua. Next base: position 40,139 of record JBBPBX010001590.1, on the reverse strand, counting down.
TGAGGGGAGAGTTGCCACAGATGCACATTGCTGTCAGCCAGATTGCTAAGGTTGCTACGCAACTTCTACCCCATCCATCTACACTGACACAACCAACCGTGGACTGAGCTACTGGGGAAGGTGGGGCAGCGATCTTTGAAACCATGAAAGAAACTGGTGTAATACTAATAACAGATAATCTAATAAGAGATTTTAATGTTTTTCCACCTAGGGCAAAATTAGTTTGGCAAATCAAGAATAAAATCAAGTATGAATCATTCTTCAAAAACTGTTTACTGCTCAACATTAATTGTTGCATTGTTAACCTGTAGGATGTTGTGCACAAACAAGAAAGATAAAGGCTGAAGCGAAAACTGATAAACTGTTTTCGTTACTCTTAAGAAGGTTCAGTCAGGTCATCTGGACGGATTCTTCTTTACGGAAACGTTTTGTCTTTTATCCAAATAGACTTCAGTCTTTTGGATAAAAGACAAAAGGTTTCTGCAAAGAAGAATCCGTCCATTAGATAGTATTAGATTATCTACCTGGATTATTGAGTATGCATCAGGACATGTTTTCATTACTGTATTCAAGTAGCATTTTGTGCACTTGTATTTTAAGTAGCGGTACATTCATTTTACTTGGGTACAATTTGCTACAAGTATTGGCTAAGTTTTAAAATCACATCAGTTGCTGGGTAAAAAAAAAAAAAAGAATGTGTGCTACAGCAGAGATGGTCAGAAGATAAAATCTTCCTTAGCAATCCTAAGAAAGGACAACCTTTACATAACGAAAAGTAGACCCTGTTGTCATTTCTGTGCTGTATTGTGCATAACTTTTACTCTTTGAGTCCATTTTGAATACTGTTACCTTTTATTTTGGTGGATTAGACTGGTCGTTTGTATTTGTGTACTTTTATTTGAGCAGAATTGTCAAACCTTTGTTTTGAAGGTATTCAAACTTGTTGAGCAGCATGTTGGCAATCATTTCATCTCGGCCAAACCAGTACTGGCCTTCTTCCTTCAGACGTCAACATTTTTACGGTTTATCAGGCAGAATGAATGTTTGTACAGATTTGTACACAGATTCAACTTTTTTAAATCGAAAGATAGTCCCACAGTAGAACTGCATCTATTACGGTTTGATCCACCACAGCACAAACACAGAGCCGCAGAAAATAACGGCATGGACATTTATTGTTAGCTAGCGGCTAACTAATCCATGCTAACACAGAGGCGCTAAAGTAGCCTTAAACAAATTAGCTTAGCGACTTACTTGAGGATAAAAAGCGACCTGAGTGAGATTATTCAGCGCGCTCATGACTAACACTGGTTAATGTAGTGCGCTGTGGTTAATTGGTTCAGTTAGAGCAAGGTGGAAATGAAAGTAGCTCAAACTTTCAGGCTAACTGTATCTGTCTCGGTGTTGTGCCGAAAAACGTACCCCTGCAGTTTCACGCGCCCCAGACGTCAGAGAGGAACGTTAGAACGCAGTTTGTTTACTAATAAACTGAGAATCAAGAGTTACAACCCGACTAGTACTTTGCAGAACTGTTAAGATGAAAACGGTCTTCCCGATCATTAATTCGAGATTATATGCTTATCGTTACTGGGGTGCTTTTTTCGATACAACACCTGTTAACACCTACCCCTTGTTTGCTTCATCAGCAGGCAGATACAACTTTAATTTGCGCGTATAAATTATATACATCCCAGCTTGTTAACGGTCTTAAAACATATTTTTCCCAGTGTGTGTGTGTCCATCCATGTTTCTCTCACCCAGCAGGAGCAGCTTGACCTCCCGAGCAGCCTTCTCTCCGTCGTCCCGCAGGTTTCTGTCGATCATCTTGCTCCGCTCCTGCGCCGCCTTGTCGTCCGTGCTCAGAGTACATCCCATCTTCTTGATCTCCGAATAAATACAAATGACCGCGGACAGTGACAGAACTTAAGACTGCAACGACATGCAAGGGGCTACGGCGCTAGCATCCAGTGAGGGTGAGGAGGAGGCAGTCTGTCTCTCCCCAGCGCTCGTGGTTCAAACACGCCCAAACGTCGCTCCCGATTTAAACGCGTTCTCCGTTGGATCAAAACCCGCGACTTTTACGACGGCTGTCTGTTTCGTTCACGCGAGAACCTTTGACCCAGTCGAGCTGTGTCGTGTTTTTCACGGGGAACCGACAGGAACAAAATGTTGTGACGGACTCCTAAAATGTTTCCCGTTCTTCGCGCATACCTGCCTACTGCGCATGCGCGGCAGAGCAACAAGCTTTTAAAGAGTAACTTACCTCAAAATTAACTTGTTTTATCTGATAAACTCCCTAGAATGTGTGTAAAATGTTGTATAGCACTATGTCTGTGTTAATTTTCATGTTTTTGTGCTTATTTGTTAAAATCGGCAATATTTGGTCTAAAAACGTGTTTTCACTAATCCTATGGGTTGAACTATGGTATTGCAGCCTAATTTTCTTATTGGTCAAGGACTGTTCACTCTGAAGTGTCTTGTACACTGTGACGTCACAAAAGTGGTTCAAGCAGAGCCAATCCCCTGCAGAGATGAGAAGGTCCTCACTGCAGTTCATGGAAGTGGTACATTGCACTCCGGAAAAGAACTGTAACAAAGCATATTATAATTTTTGGAATAGCACTAGTTATTTGTACCGTAAAATCGGGGTGTAACACACAGTTTTTTTACTCATTTTTGAATGTCCTACGTGTTATACGACGAAACGTGTTATTTATGAATTTTTTCCCCCATATTTTTAGACCAATTTTTGGCTCTGATATCGCCGTTTTTCATTTTGGGCTAAAAATGGTGCAGTACCACTTCCAGACCGTTTCTAGCTCATGTGTCCGAAAAAAGTCATATAAACTATTTATTGTGCTATAAAGTCACTGACTTTATAGCACAAGGTTTTTCTGAGCTTAACCGGTTCAAATGGTCAAATCTGCTGGATTTAAAAAAGTATTTTGCATTTGCCCTCTTCAAAATAGCGGTTAGCGTGTTAGCATTAGCGTCCGCTAGCATTGCTAATACATAAGTGCTTTTGAAATTGCAAACCTAAATAAATCAATAAGTGCTTTAGAAATAGCGGAGCTAATTTTTGGATTAGCGCTGCCCAGCACTGGTTTTTACCGTGTTAATCTGTGAAGTTCTTCGTGCTCGCTCACTTCTGTGGCCGCCATTTTAAGCAGTGCAAATGAGGCGTCGACGCGACGTGTAGCGGTGACGCATAATAGATGCGTGTTATACGCCGAAGCGTGTTATTTACGGATTTTTCCAATTTATTGGCAATAATTGGACAAAGCGTGTTTTACACAGGAGCGTGTTATATCCCGACGAATGCGGTATATTTTAAAGGTTCAGTCTGCAGTTTTTGGTAGAACGCAGCACTTAGGAAATTTTCATCTGGGAAATAATTCTGGTCCCTCCCCACTCAGAGCCATATGTGGCTCAGCTCGCTCTTGTTGTCAGTGAAATTCAGCTCTGCTTCCGAATGCTCCGCCTCCACTACATTTCCTCTCAGCAGCTGCAAAGTTCTGTGATTATATGTTAATAAAACGTTCTAAAAAATAAAATAAAAACAGGGAGCGCTGGTCCAGCACACCAGAACACCATGAAATCTTCAGATATCATGTGGCACAGCCACGTTGAACCCAAGTTTAATTCGCTCGTGACAAATTCATTCATTTCCTGAATGTTTCTATCGTGACTCAGCCGGAGGATGAAGCGATCACTTGACTTTTGGCAAAAAAACAAAAGAAAAGTCCAGATCAGGGATGAAGAAGGGGAATTTAATACATTTGTGTCACATACAAAACAGTTTTGCGTCGCTTTTCAATTATTTCAACGAGAACCTGCACGGCCGCTGCGGGCTGGGACGTGGGTTAGGAGCGTGAGAAGTGAGAAGCTCTGTTTTTATTGGCTGGTTAACGGCGGGTCACTGTGGCTTTTTTGAATTTAGCACCTGGAGAAGCAAGGGGACTATAGATTTTTTCAGAGATTACTTGTCTAACATCAGTCTGTCAGGAGATAGTGACAGAGTGAAGAAATATGTTAAAAATATATTTTTAGACAACTTACAGACTGCACTACAGAACTGCAGACTGTAGCTTTAACTTATTTATTATAAGAATACTTTTCACTTCATCAAAATCTATTAATTGAACTCCAGCGTTCTAAAACTATTTGGTTGTATTTATTTTCTTATTGTGCGATGGACGAGTAATGTATGAATTCCAAGATGTGGCAGAGGCGGAGGAGCAGGTTTGGGATCCGAAAGACCAAGGTTCGATCCCAGGTCACGGCATAGCTTGTGGTATTATTTTCATTTTTTAAAGCCTTTCGTTTCAGATAGATCGGGCGAGAATAGATAAATACATCTACATAATAATTCTTTGTTGTTAAGTTGTTTGCTAGAATTTTAGTTTGTTTTAGTTTGTTGCTAGAGGGGGCGTGAACGCAGCATAACCCCCCAACTCCTCCCCTCATTGTCTCTCGACACACCCATTTTGATGGATTTTTTTAATCTGGTCTGGGGGCGGAACTATATTTTGACGGCGGGGTGAGTTACTTTTTAAAATAATGCAAGATTGAAAAATATATTAAAAAAAAAATAAAAATGATGGGTGTGTTTGCCTTGTGCTCTTTTTGTGGATATTTGTTTTGTGGTCTTACTTTCTGTCTTTTCCTTTCTTTCTATTAAAAAAAATTGTGAAGAGGATGGCTGTGAGGTGAGAAGGGAGGCTATCTATAAAGGGGAAAAATAAATAAATAAAATGAGGCCAGGAAGGCGGTTAGGAAGGAAGACTCAGTAATTGATTTTATTCATGTTTTTATTTTACAAATCTTTTTTATTTTATTTTATAAGTGCCATCATTAAATAAAATTTGGATTCAATAGCCCTCATAATCTGTTCAGCCTATTTAGAAAAAAATAATTCAACCTTTATTTATACAGGTTAGTCCCTTAAAAGTTTAAAATAGGCAAAGTTTGGCATAAAATGATATTTATTTACACATTTGATAAACACCACTGAGGGAGGCCTGTGCTGGCCTCCCTCAGTGGTGTTCTGTTCATTTTAAAAGCTGGTAAAATGTTTTTGCTTGTTTAGAGTCCTAATAATTTGGCACCACTTCACTTGTACAAATCTTTGCATGAATCATCTGCTCCTCGGGCATGGGAAAGAATCANTGGTTCTGTGGCACAGCCATGCAAATGAGAACTGCCCAGACCAAATAATTATTTGATTTCAATCCTATTTATGACTCAGTGAGGCGGCAAGGAGCAGAGGTCACAAAGGTGCAGGACTTCAGGTGTCCAGGAAAATGAGCGTGGTAAAGAGGTGAAGAAGAGAGTCCAGGCAGGATGGAGTGGATGGAGAAAAGTTTCAGGAGTGATTTGTGACTAAAGGGTGTCAGAAAAGGTCAAAGGAAAAGTTTACAAGCCAGTGGTGAGACAAACTATGTTGCATGGTCTGGAGGCAGAGACATGGACAAAAAGACAAGAGAAAGAACTGGAAGATTCAGAAATGAAGACGTTGAGGTTCTCCTAGGAGTGACAAGGAATGAGATCATCAGAGGTACAGCACATGTTGAACAACTGGGAGATAAAGTTAGGGAGGCCAGACTGAGATGGTTTGGACATGTCCAGAGGAGGGACAGTGGTTTGGACATGTCCAGAGGAGGGACAGTGGGTATATTGGTAGAAGGATGTTAGAAATGCAGCTGCCAGGAAAAAGACAAAGAGGAGATATATGGATGCAGTTAGAGAGGACATGAAGGTAGTTGGAGTGAGGACAGCGGATGCAGAGATGGAGGAGGATGACTCGCTGTGGAGACCCCTGAAGATAAAAGAGTCAAGAAAAATAAGTGTTTACTGATGATGTTTTTTTCTTTTACTCACATTTAGAGCTTTGCCCTCAGTCCTTGACATTAAATTTAAGAATTATTTAGCAGATGAGTTGAGAAGAAGGCAGCAACAGCAGAGGAATATTAAAAATGATACGGTCTCAGAAACACAGGTTCAGGATTTTACCTAGTACACTCTTACATTTAACTGCATTACTTGAATGGTAAATGGACTGTACTGTACTTCTATCTTATCAAGATACTCAAAGCTCTTTACAACACAATCTGTGCCTCATTTACCCATACACACAGCACTCTACTAGATCTCTACAAAGCTAATTGAACAAATCATTCTAAAGAGATTAATCAGAGCTTTGTCACATTCATACATCGATGGGACACACATCGAGGCAATGAGGGGTTCAGTGTCTTGACCAGGGACACTTCAGCATGTGACTGCTGGTGGATTCGAACCCCCAACTCTTGCATTGGAGGATGACTGCTCTGACCAATCAGCCATAGCCGCCCTATGTATTGAAGCAATGCATATCACTCACCGCCTTTCATGCCAAACTTGTAGATGAAAATCATTTTATGTATTAGTTTACTCTCTTCCAGTTTTATAATTTTTTTAATTTATTTTTATTTTGTTGTGGCAAATATCAAAGAATCAGACAGGAAGCTTGAATTTCATCTGAAGTTTTGTCTGTCCAAAATTTTCTGTGAAAAATGATGTGAGGACCACAGAAAGCTGATTATTCAAGCAGAAAGTTCAAGTTGTTTATGCATATTGTGCAAAACGCACAAATGAAGGAAGATTAGAGAGCAATAACTGAAATATTCCAGTTGTCAAAATCATAAAACATTGATTCAAAAACTGAGTGAAAGTTGACTTATCACAAGACTCATCATCGTGTTAAACCTTATCACATCCAATTTGTTATTTCCTCATTAAAATGAGACAAAAACAACATCATGCAACAACCTGACACACCCAGAGATCCTGTTCAGATGTCAGATTTGATCTGCTGCAGTAAATGACTCTGCTGCAGGTTTCTGCTCACAGAACAAACTCTGTTGTTGCAGACCATGAGCTGTCACATCATGACTCAGCAGAGCAACAAACAAACTCCCATCAGTCCTTGAAGGAATGCATATCTCCCCAAGTGTCAGACTGAGATTACCTTGAGAACAGAGTTCACGCTGTTTTTGATCAAACCTTGTAAATGATGCATGAAGCCATAACTGGTAAGCTGTGGCGGCCATTTTAAACTGGTTTGACTTGGAAAGTTAAACAGCTGTGGATCCAATGATTTATTTCTGAAAGTTTCATTTAAATCAATTACTGTATGTGGTTTATGAGATGTGTTGCTAACTCTTCATACTTCATTAACCAGACCCACTTAAGGACTCTTCCATCTACTACCCTCAGGCAGACGATACAGGAGGCTCCCATCTTATTTCATTTCATATTTTTTCATTTTATTTATTTCTATAGCACTTTACACAACCACGGTGATGGTGACCAAAGTGCTTAACAAAAAACAGTACAGTACTTAAAATGACAACAGATTAAAAATCAAGAAAAACACAACATAATAGCAAAAATAAAACCAGAAATGTCACCACATATTTAATTACTAAAAGCCTGTTCACACATGAAAAGATTCAAAGACAGTTATTGCCCACAAGCTGTCAGATTACTGAACTCTTGATAATAATAAAGAACTGATAATAACTTTGCACTATAAGCCACATCTGTGATACCTAATATGTTTATTGCTGCTGCACTATTCATTTGTTCAACCTTTATTTAGTCAGGTTAATCTCATTGAGCCTCGAGGACTCATTTACAAGAGAGACCTGTCTACAAACTAAAGAATGATGACAACAGCAACAGTAGAGTTCCCTTGAACAATCAACAATAGACAATCATAAGAGAGAAATACAGATTTTTTTTAACAAGTTAAAAAACAAAGATATCAAAGTAGCAAAACAGACAGATTATAAGGCAAATGTAGAAAACCAAAAACAGGAACATGTCTGCATTGGTTTTTGCCAGGACACGACCAAACCGTATTCATGAATTACAACAACATAGCTCTGAAAAAACGGGAACAACTATGTGGCTGAATCATGTATGTCACTACCCTGCAATCATAATTCATCTCAGTGTTTCTCACTACCTGTGCAATAACCTGTCACACAACCTATGTGGTTTATGTGCAATATATATCATGTGCATTTAATCTTATATTACCACCTGTGAAATACTTGTACAAATTCATCCTACTTCTGAGGTTCCATTTGTTTCAAAAATAATCTACATGCAACATAGACCAACAACATCTACCAAAGACACATATTGACTTCTACTTATTTTTGAAACAAATGGATCCTTGTACATACTTGCACCATTATACTCTACCTTGTTGTTGTTTGCTATATTTCTGGCGGACCTTGAATATTATATTTATTTTTCACTTTTTGGTACTTTATTTTGTACTCTTATTGCGTGCTTTAGTATTTCTTTTTTTTCTTCTTTTTTTTAGCGAGTCGAATCGGTTCTTCTCATCCTGAACATTTCATTGCATTGTTGACCTTGTGTTAACCTGCATATGACAAATAAACAACAGCGACGGGTGATAAAAATGCTTTTTAAATGTATTTATTTTGTGACTGACATGTTGGGACTGCAGGCCAGACATAATTGAACCTGGATCCTGTTTTTTCAGAGCTACGTTGTTGTAATTCATGAACAGGGTTTGGTCGTGTCTTGTTAAATAATCCAGTGTTTTCCTGCAAAAATATTTGTGAGCAGTGAAGCAAGTGTTGGTTCAAAACCTTGTTAATTTATTAAATGTGTACTAATACTTATTTAATATTATTTATGAATAAACCCTGTGGTTTTGCCATGCTTGAGTTTTGCTCAGTAGCTTTAAGCTCATGCATCCACAGCAGAGTTTTGTCTTTTTTAAGGTGAAGTGCCGCCTGCGTGGAGTATTTGTTTCAACTTTCTCTCACGCGTCGATTCCTCCAATTTCCATTTGAATCTTTCAACAAGATCACAAAACACTGACAAGAAATTATCTGAACTCTTTTCTATTTTACACTGAAAAATTAAGTTGCTTTTATAAGTTTCACAACACAGAACGACAGCAGCAGCTTTAAGGGTGTTGTAAACCATTTGGTTTTCCAGTCCACATTGTGACAACTTAAGCAAATCTGCTTCAATTAGATGTCATTTGTTTGTTTTGTGACTCTATGCAGCATCAAAATGTGTCATGTAGATCATTAGAAAACACTTCTGTCCTGCTGGCAGAGGTAATTTGCTTCACAAGCATCTACCGTGATTGTATGACAAAAAAAAAAAAACACTTGTCAAAGCTTTTAGGTGGAAAGACAATTAGAAACAATTATTTGTAAACAAGCAAAAACATCTTTTATTAACATTATTTATTTTCATAAGTAAATCATAATTGTCTGCCTTTGCCTATTGGTAGCTATTATGTTTTTACCTGTGCAACTGTTAGCAAAATATCTTACTGGACAAATTTTAATGAAACTTGCAGAAAGTAACCATCAGACAACTCATTAAAACTCATTAACTTTGGAGTCAACCCAGCTGAAGATGGCTGCCACAGCTCTTCAATATTAGTCCACATTAAAGAGCAGTAACTGTTAATATTGAGCAAAGATTTGATGTGGTAGTAGCTGAGAGTCATTCACGTCACATACTCTGAGCATTACATCTGGCAACGTCAATGTGACATTGTGCATGGAAAGGTTGGTCAACATGGCTACAACTTCCTGTAGATCTCAGACATTGAAGGGTGACGTGCATTCATTGAATGAATGTAATGGTATGAGGTTAATTTATGAAATGTAAAAACTTTAAAAACGTGATTTATGCGATGCTTTCATTAAGTGTGAAGACAAAAGCAACATCAGTGAAAGAACCCTTAGTTTGGGCTTGTGTTTTAAGATTAATTACTTAGAAAGAATCTAAACAACACTGGATGGAAAGAGTGGCTCCTCTGCTGGTGGGGGAAGGTTCAGCCCCGGCTCCCAGATGAGGGTCACACCCTGTGGGTGAGCTCTCCCAGTGACCACATCCATGAATTCAAATGAGCTCTGGAGCCTGAGATCTGCCCAGCTAAAACAAACAGAGCAGAAAACTTTTTTAAAAATTATTATGATGTGAACGTTTATTTAATGGCCCACATGTTTGAATGACTCCGTGATGCTGCTTCTGGTTTTGATAAGAGGGGAAAATCCATCTCTCCTCCTCCTCCTCCTCCTCCTCCTCCTCCTCGTCAGCACCAGAATCCATTTGTTTGACCTGCAGTGGACCATCATGCGCTCTATTGTTTTATGTGCACAGGATGAGAAAGGATTCAGATGTGGTCAGAGGTCATCTCCTCGCTTTACATATGATTTTCTTTGCAGATGGTCCCCTACATCATGCAAACCAGTGCCATCATTTTTCCACTCTGAGTGGACATGGAAAAATGTATGTTTGCATAAGCAGGACGAGCATACACACGGCTCAAAATCCTTTTTAATAATCAACAGTGAAACGCACATTAGGAGCTCAAATGAGGGAAATGTAGCTTTTTTTTATGTTTAGCTACTCCTGACTGGGGAGGGATGTGTGTTGTTGTTGCCGTGGCAACAAGATGTCAGCGCAACCCCTGGCAACGGGGAATGTTTTGACTCTTTTAGGAGATGGAGCCTGAGCTTGTCAGCTCTCTGATAAGCCCAGCAACACAGTGTGTGTGTGTCCTTGTTTAGGCTACTTTGTAAGGCCCATTTTTCCAACTTATACTACATTGTGAGGACCAAATGCTCCTTATGGGGCCCAAAGCCTGGGCCATAAGAAGAAGTCCCGTTGGTGGGATAGGGGTTAGGTTTAGGACTAAGGTGTGAATTGAGGACGTGTTAAGTTTGGGGTAAGGTATGTATTGGTAATGGTTAGGTTTAGGGTAAAGGTCAGGGTTAGGCTATAGAAATGAATGAAAAATGAATGGAAGTCAATGCAATGGCCCCATAAAGATATCAAAACAAACCTGTGTGTGTGTGTGTGTGTGTATGTGAACAAGAGCAAGGTTAAAGATGTTATAAATATTTATGAAAACATTAAGTAATTTTCTCCTTTTTTTAACCATATATGATATATTAATCACAAAGACAAAGGCAAACAAGCAATACTGTTTTGTTTTCACATATATGTTCATTTGTATGTCTGTTAGCAAAATATCTCATGCAAACTGGACAGAGTTTAGTGAATTTCTATGAGAGTGGGTGTCTGTCTACAACTTGTTAACTTTTGGAGTTACCCCAATTTAAACTGACCCCACAGTTCATTTAATAAAATTAAATAATACAATTTTGAGTAGAATTTACATAATTCATGTGTTTTGCCCATAATACAATTATGACTCCATTCCTTCTCAGAACTGGTTCAAAACTCTGAATATAAAGTAGTGGATGATAATGTATGACAACTTTAAGAATATTTCAAGACCCAAACTTGTATTGTTGACATAGTGCAAGCCTTTTGCAGGAAAGATAAACCATAATTCTGTTCTGTACTTTATGTTGTTAAAGTGAAAAAAATATGTATAAAAATCCACTATTAATAATCAGGCAGTTACAGAAAATATGACAACATGACTGATCATGGATGCATGAATATTTTTAAACAGTCTTTTGCTAAAATTGGAAAAAAAAAATCTTCTTTCAGCTGTTCACTTCTTCAGGGGTCGCTACAGCGAACTAAGCTGCACAAAGACTTGGTGATTATTTTGATGCCGGATGTCCTTCATGATGCAACCACAGACCACTGAGCTACCACAACCCTCTGTGTGGAGCAGAGAGCTGACATCTAGGGCGCCCGGAGGAGCAAATGGTGGGGGTTAAAGGCCTTGCTCAAGGGCCCAGAGTGGGACAAATGAGGGTGGAGGCAGGTGTGGGTGCTTCACCTTTCCCACCCACATTTTGATGTTGTCATGTACCGGGAGTTGACTCAGTGATCTTCCAATCACAGGCCCACCTTCGCTAACCTCTGCGCCACCACTCCCCATGAATAAATAAATAAATAAATAAATAAATAAACAAATAAATAAATAAATAAATAAAAGAGAGCTATAGACACTTACTTGTAGTTCTGGGAATTTTCAGGGATAAATTTCTTTATTTCAGAGTCAGAGTCAGAGATTCTTTATTTGTCATACGCACCACATGTGGTACATGTGGTGGAATGAAACAATGTACACAGGGTCTCAGTTACATCCAACAAAAAAAAGTAAAAGAAAAACAGTAATAAGATCTAATATATGAACTAAGAAAAATATCAACTAAAAATACGCTAAGCACTAATAGCATAAAATAATAAAAACAATACGCCAAACAGCAGCACGAACATGAGTCTGTGTGAGCAGATGAGCATGCATGAACACAGCAACATGAAACAGATCAGCAGCAACATGATGTGATTATTCACAGTGATTATCCTGGTTAGATATTCATGAGTCTAACAGCCTCAGGGTAGAAGCTGTTCCTCAGTCTAGTGGTTCTACACTTAATGCTCCTTAACCTCCTTCCTGAGGGGAGCGGTGCAAAAAGTGTGTGTGTTGGGTGGCCCTCTTCCTTCATCTAGAGGTGTAGATGTTGGTGATGGTGGGGAGACTGACTCCAACATCTTCTGTGCAGCCTTCACCACTCTCTGTAGAGCTTTCCTCTCTGCAGCTGTGCAGCCTCCACGCCACACGTTGATGCTGGAGCACAGGATGCTCTCCACTGCACACCTGTAGAAGGAGGTGAGGACTGAGCTTCCCAGACCAGCTCGTCTCAGCCGCCTGAGGAAGTAGAGTCTCCGAATTTCAGAGTTTCTGTCGAAGATGTTTTAATTTAAAAAAAAACGTACATAAAATCCAGATTTCTTTTCTCATATGAGAAAGTAACACTTAACTGTAACCTTATAATTCTTTATAAGCTGGTGGACATTATTTGTCCTCACACATTTCTAAAAGACTTTGTCTAATAAAAAAAGAATACATTTAATTGTGTTCAGGTGTGTTTTTGTTGTGCTACAGAAACTAAATTAAGTCACAAGAGACAACATATTTTTATCATAAACCAAAACTTCAATTTAATTTATCAATTTGACCTTGACCTCTCTAAGTGGCTTTCAGCATAAGTTCCAGACAAGTTCTTGTTTTTAGTTTTCTACATCGCCTTACAGCCTAACTGGTTTGTTTTTTCACATAGCATTTTATTTTCAATTGTTATTCTCAATTTGTACGCATCCTTTATGATTGTCTATTGTTGTTTTTCTTGTCCACTGTTGTCATCATTCTTGTGTATATTAGTCCCCGAAGCGCAATGGGATTAACCCGTATAAATAAAGGTTGAATGAATGAATTCAATTTATTTATCTAGCACCAAGTCACAACAGAAGTCATCTCAGGGCACTGAACAGAGACATTCATATAAAAATAAGTTAACACTATTTATCTGAGGAGCAGCTTTAAATTGAACTCCATCTCAGAACTCTCGAAACTGAATTCTGCTTTAGAGTTTCTGAACACAAAAGTTAACTTTTCTAAATATGTCCTTAAAAGCCAGCTGACTGAGGCAGCAGCACAAGACTGGATCATTGTGAGGATTTCATTGACAACAGAAAGAAAATATATTTTTATTATTTTTTATGTCAAATGGAGGAAGGAGATCCTTTGGAATGGTGACAAAACTGATAAAAACTGTGTGCAACAAAATATTAATCTTTTCAGGCCTCAGAATCCAGAATTTAAATATTATCCTGACAGAGTTCATGGTCTATCTATAACCAAACTAAGTTATGGCAATAATTAAAAAAATTGTAAAACAACTAAAAAGTATGACTGACAGGACTTTACTGATCACATCTGTCAACGGAAGTTTGTTCTGATTCCCAAATATCCAGTCAGTGCTAAAAGTTAAGAACATTCAACCAGAAGGACTGAACAGGTTTACAGAATATTTTAAAAATAAATAAATGAATAAAACATCCCAGTGAGAGCAACAATATGTTAATAAAATCCATCCCCATCCGTCATTTCCCCCCTCTCTCCTCGGCCACATTACTTAAACCTTTAGCTGAAGTCACAGTGACAGGATGGTCATCTCTATGGCAACGGGGCTCTTCCATCAGCACCAAAAGTTTGATCACAGTCTAGGAATCTTGATTCATTATATTTTTTTTAATTAAGATTCTTTGCTGACCAAATGTTGCAGGTCTGTTAAATTACCTCCAGTTTTGTGTTTTAGTTCAGTTTTTCCACACACAAACAAAAAATAAAATAAAATAAAAATGGATGATAATAGTGAGCAGCTGTCTGGACACTTGAGGCAGATGAAACATGAGGAGAAAGACAGACATCAGTCCTCCAGATGGCAGCAGAGTCAATCAACAGGAAACAAGAGGAGTTAGAAAATGGATAAAAATGTTTTTCTACAGTTTATGTTATGTCTAATGTTTGACAATTTTTGCAGACATTTATTTAAGTCAAAAGGGTAGAAAGTGTTAAATGATGTCTGTATCTTCAATTATGTCTTCTGTCATTAATTATCTTTATTATTATATTATATTATTATATCTTCTTATTATCTTATTATTATTAATTATGATTTGGTAGACTATAATATTTTATCAGTTATGTATAGAGCTCAAAATAATGCATTACCTTTAAATATCCAAATGCATTTTGTTAAAAGACAAAGTTGTTATAATCTTAAGGGGACAGAGATGTTTGTAAAACCACAATTCAGAACTAGTTTGAAGGGACGTTCTACCTCAATCCAGGGAATTAGATTATGGAATGGCTTGGAGAATGTAGTTAAAAATGCCAAGTCAATGTTTACATTTAAGAAAATGATCAAAACGAATGTGTTAAAAAAAAAATGAAATAGCGTAATGTGTATTGTATTAGTTAGAAAATTAGAAAGAGTTAGTCATTTTGTACTGTTGGTTGAAGATTATTATTGTTTAATCTGATTGTTGGAAAAAAGGGGCAGATATAATAAGATTTATTCTTCTTTCTGCTACCTTTCATTTTTTATATTTTGTACTTATATTTATGATATGTCATTATCATTTATGGGATTGTCTTGTATTGTTTCTTTTGTAAAAAAATGAACAAATTTAATAAACATAAACATAAACATAAATTATCTGATTTTTTTGTAGCCTGCACAGTTGATGTCCAGTGTTTTGTTTTTCTGCTTTGGTTTTGAACGCTTGTCACCCTTCAGATATGATGAACTAAGAATACACAAAGCACTAATAGTACAAAATATATATATATTCCCCCAAGCAAGTTCTGGGTCTGCTTCAGAGTCTTCTCCTAGTGGGACGTGTCCAGAAACCCCTCCAAAGGGAGGCTGAGGAGGCATCCTAATCTGATGTTCGTTCCACCTGAGCTGACTTCTTTCCTCATGGAGGAGAAGGAGCTCTACTTGGAGCTCTTGAGTTCTTTGCATTATCTCAAAGGCTGAGCTTGGCCACCCCAGAGGAAGCTCATATTTAAGATCTTTTTTAGTCCTGATGTCATGACCACAGGTGAAGGTTGTGACGAAGATGCACCATCAAGAGTTTTGCTTTTCAGCTCACCGTGACAGACCAAACCAACAGCTTCATTACTGCAAATGAGGCTCCGATCCATCTGTTCCAACCTACCATCTCTTGTGAACAAGACTCAAATACATGAACTTCTCCTCTTGAAGCAAAGACACCCTCCAGAGGAAGCACTTCGCTCTTTTTTCCCAGTTGAATGAAACAAAAAAGTGGAAACATTTGCATTTTAACTCCGCTCTAATCCAAATCAAGTATCATCTGAAGCACACAGTGATGAGGATGATGAATTATAGCTTAAATTATAAATAGAATATAGTGTCGTTCTTTGCTCCAGGCTTGGAATTGAAACTTACAGATAATACAAGACACAAGTAGTTTCACATACTGTACATACAAAAACTTGTAATGAAATTAAATCATATGTCTCTGCTCTTGATGATTGGATAAAAATTAGCATTCAGATGTCAGAAGACCAAACCTCACTCGGAAGGAGAGCAACACCTGTCCCATCTCCTGACACCATCATGGTCTCCATGGTAACCATCTGTCACCTCTCGCTCTTTAAATCATCACAGTTAGACTGTTGGTACATGAAACAACACATCCAAAGAGAACGAGCAAAGAAAGAGATTAAAAACTCTCTTTTGTCCTGTTTGCTGTAAAAGTCCTTCACGCTTGTTATTTTGTGAATGCGCCGGTACATTAAAATAAAATAAAAAAGTCCTTCTGTGTTGTCTGAGTGCGACCCATCTTGATTCAACAGCAGCTAGAGTTTCAACCAGACAACCCATTTTTCCTGCAGCCTTGGGCCTTTTCTTTGTAACATGAAGAGAGGAAAGCTTCACTGATTTTCACTCCTCGTCGTGGACGGCAACTTGTGAAAGGAGCGAAATTTCACACAGAGAAGACAGAGATTTAAATGATTTGAAAACAAAAATTAAAAACAATAAATAAAAATCAAAAAAGGCGTTCAATACAGGATCAACTGGACTTTATTTGTTGCAGAAAACGTTTCGACTTCTGTCCAGAAGTCTGTCCACTTTGTCGACTTCTGTCCAGAAGTTTTTAAGACTTCTGGACAGAAGTCGAAATGTTTTCTGCAACAAATAAAGTCCAGTTGATCCTGTATTGAACGTCTTTTTTGATTTCATCATGTCCTGGACGACTGAGAATCTTCACCAGAATAAATAAAAATAGAAAGTTCATTCTCAATAGTCCAGGTATC
>JBBPBX010001590.1:0-23408 GCA_038048925.1 Garcialebias charrua | reverse complement strand
CCAGAGGGCTTCGTCAGTCAGTTCGTTTGGACTGCTCTGACTGACGAAGCCCTCTGGAGTGAGGGTGAAACGTTTCTACTAAAAAGAAATTGTCCAGATGAACTGATTGAGAATGAGCGGAATAAATAAAAATGAAAAACAGTAAAACAAAGCTCAAAAGAACTCTCCAAGAAACGCTGACATCACTCATTTGTGCCATTTCTCTCATACACAGATACAATTAGCCTTAACGTTGCCTAAAGAGTTCAAACTAATACATTAACTTTTTATTATTAAAAGCATCAAACATGTTTGTAAAGTCCATACAATTTCAAAGTGCATTTAGTGGTGACAGATTAAGATATATATAAAAAAAACAAGCCCCAAGAGCTATTAGACGGTGGAGGTGGGGGTGGAGTTGAGCTCAGGACAGCTGAAGGGTAAAAGCTATTCCTCAGTCTTCCTGAGCGACACTTCAGGGTCCTGTAACACCTTCCAGAAGGTAGTAATTTGAAAACATGATGGAATGGGTGAGCATTGCCTCTGATAATTCTGCAGGGTTTGCTGTGTGACATAAAGATGACTGTCAGGGTGGGAAGAGGTGGACCAGTAACTGTTTGTGGAGAGCTGCCTCATCTGTCTCTGAGCAGTTTCCAAACCATGCCAGGGTGGAGTAAGTCTTCAACTCTCTCTACTGCACCGTCTTCAGCAGGCTGGCAGAGATCTGGTTATTTTTTACTGTTTTAGGATCTCGGTGTCAAAAAGAAGTCTTTGCTGGGCTTTCTTTATGTTACATGTTAGGTCGTTGATGTGTTCCAGGAAACTTGAAGCTGGTGACCTGTTCCACCTCCCCATCTACTATCCTGAGTGGCAGGTGCTCATCCTGTTTGCACCTGAAGTTCAGGATGAGCTCCTTTGTCGTCCTGATGTTTAAGGACAGATTTTTTTCTGTACAACACTCTGTCAGCTGCTGACTTCATCAACGTAGGCGGTCTCATTGCAGTTTGAGAGGAGACCCAGAATAATTGTGTCATCTGCAATCTTTATGATTGTATTTGTGGAATAAATGGGTGTCCAGTCCCAGGTGAGGAGGGAGTACAAGACAGGACTGAGCACACACCCCTGTGGTGCTCCTGTGCTTAGTATCAGGCCTGAGAATATATGGGAACTGAGACTCGCTGTTTGTGGATGGCTGGTGAGAAGATCTTTGACCCAAAAGCTCAGATATTCATGAAGACCCAGTTCATGTAGCTTGCTGGTTAATATGCCGAGGACAGCTGTATTAAAAGTGGAGCGATAAGCGGCCACATTTACGCCCTGCTCTGTTCCAAGTAAGACATTGCAATGTGGAGGGTGGTTTTTAAGGTGTCCGCTGCGGATCTGTTTGTCCTGTAAGTGTATTGATGCTTTTGAGGAAAGAGGGGTATTCCTTGTGGCCCAGAACAAGTCTCTTCAAACCATTTGAGACAGTTGGTGTCAGAGCCATCGGCCGGTAGCCATTAAAGGAGCTGAAGTTGGATTGCTCGGACACTGGAGTGACAGTGGCTGCTTTCAAACACGCTTGGACAGCAGCATGCATCAGAATGAGACTGAAGATATGTGCCTGGGATTTCATCAGGGACTGCTACTTTTATAATATTTACCATTTTCAGGACACGTTCAACCTCATGCGTCTGCAGGATAAAACTGTAATCAGGTGTGTCTTGCCTGGCATTTTGCAGGACTCCATGATATTATTTTGACCAAACTGATGTCAACCACAAAATTTCTCTGCATAAAATTCATTCATTCATTTGTCCATGTGCCAAGTGTAAGAGATGCTTTTCGGCTTAAATAAATAAAATGCTTCTGATGGTTTTATAGTTCTTTAGATATTTTTGTTTCTGATTGAGCATGAACTTTGATGTTTTGAACCCCTTTGGCCATGGCTGCCTCAGAGGAGTCGACCGGGGAGAGAGCGGACTCCAGAAACCATCTTATCGCCATCACACTGGTTGGCCCACTATGTAAGTGTGCTGCTTATGGGACTGAGTTTGTTGTGGCTCCTCAGACTGATGAAGTATTTTGGATGAAAGACAAAACTTAAAAAAAAAAAAAATAATAAAAAAAAAAAAAAACGTCCAGAGGACCTGACTTAACTTTGTTGGATTTTTTTCTGGATTATTGAGCATGGACTTTGATGTTTTTGTTTCTAAGTTTATCTTCTGCTTCCATTAAATCTCATCTGACCCCCTATTTTTTGACTTCCTGTCTTGGTTGTACCTTCCATTTAGTCAAATAAAGGTTTACTTAATTCACATCCTCAGTCCCTTCTGTCTCTGTTATGATCCTTATGCACACAGTGTTATCTATATCAAATATTTGCTAAACGTGCTATAAAAGGGGCAGGTAATGTGTCCCTTTGAGTTAAACCTTTGCACCAGAAATAAAATCTTAAGTACTGAGACTTAAACAGGATAAAGGCTGCAAATCAACAGGCTATATTTAGCTACATTTTGATGTGGTAGTAGCTGAGAGTCATTCACAACACATTCTTTGACATAAAAGGCAGCAGGTGATATGCATCTCGTAAATGCTAGGTCTTTTATTTGCAATGGTGGTTTTGTTAATTACAGGTTTTGTGTGTTAGACTGAACAAAATGTGAATGATAGAGAAAGCTAACTTTCCTACAAGTTGAGTCTGTGTACACTTAATCAAATAAACAGATTAGTATTATATTGATCTGTGTTCATGACAAATGATGAAACATGAAGCTCGTGAATCCACGGGTGCAGGTCACATGCAGTACGTGATGCCCAGTCACATCTTTACAATGAACACACGACCCTTAAAACGTGAGTCTGTTCTCAAAAAAGTTCTAATTCATGCTAAGTTTTTCTTCATTCCCAGCTTCTGGTTTGATTTGTGACATTGCTTTGTGGCGCTAGACCGTTGGCCTTAGTGGTCACTCCATCAAAGTAAGGTCATCCACCAACTGGGGCAGACTGCGTCACCGGTTTGGTTAAAAGGTCAAAACAACAGTGTCTTAAAGGTTATTGTCCCGCAGCAACAGAGACAGGGAACACTTCTTTTCATGTCATCTTTATACCACAGCTTCACTGACTTATTTCATGCCGCAGCCATTCATGCGTTGTTCCTCTCGACCGTATGGAGCTTTTGAAACGAACAAGAAAACGATGTGTTTGTGCTCTCCAGGGTCCTGAAAGAAAAAAAACTGTCCCTGTCTGTCCCCATGTCTTGTTTCTTTATACCTTCACTTCTAGCTTAGGGGATTCTGAACATCAGTCACTAATAGCCCCACAACCCCTCCCTGCTCTGACTGTCAGCCTCTTTTACACACATACACACCCATGCACGCACACACACACGCACACTCGTGGCACACACACACAGGTTCTTCCCAGAGGAGGAGCTGCATCATGTCTGGTTTGGCTACATCAGGGTGTCAGCAGAAGTGAAACCAACATGGACAGAACCAGCTCATCCGAGCAACTTCCTGCAGACGAGGTAAAAGTGAGACTTCTACGGATTTGCATTAAACTTTTCCAGGTAAGAGCACTTATTTTGAATGAATAAATATTAAATTAAAATGTTTAAATTTCTTTTTGAAAGTTGGGGGGGAATGTACAGAATCTTGCATGAATCTTTGCATTATATCAATGTAAAATGTTTAAGATCTTGAGGAATTTTATGTGCCTACTGTAGATTGTAAAAACAAAATATGTGCATATTGGGATAATGAAAATTGATTAAAAACACACTGAATGCTAAAAGATGCCTAAAAGGGGTCATTTTGAGAAGAAGAAGAAAGAAACAGCAACGTTTTAAATGAACTTTATAAAACCTGAATGTGAGCTTAACTTTCTGTAGAGGTTTTAAGTAGTGTGCGATGTTCTCCTGTGGCTGTTCTGGGAACACAAAGATGAGCTGAGTGGTTTTTCTGCCTCAGGATTTCCTGCTTCAGAGGAATCTCCTTCATTACTACAATCACAGCTTAAGAAGGAAAATACAATACAATTTTATTTATAAAGCACTTTAAAACAACACCATTGGCCAAAGTGCTGTACACTAAAATATACAGCACAAGCAAGTATAAAAAACATAAAATCAACCGATACCATAAAAGTACGCAACGAACTACCAAATCATAAAATATCAAACAGTAAAAACAATAAAACAAATAACTTAAAAAACAGCAAAAACAATATTTCAAGCTGAGTTAAAAGCCAAATAGAAAAATGTGTTTTCAGAGAAGATTTAAAACCAGGAAGTGAGTTAGCTTGTCTGATGTGCAAAGGTAGTTTATTTCGTAGTTTAGGGGCAGCAACTGAGACCGTTCGGTCACCTCTCAGCCTCCTGTTGGACTTTGGGACAACCAACAGCAGCTGACCTGAGAAAGTGTGAGGGAACGCACAGCTGGAGCAGGTCGGACAGATACTGTAGGGCGAGGCCATGAAGATATTTGAAAACAAAATAAAAGAACCTCAAAATTAATCCGGAAACATACTGGGAGCCAACGTAGGGACTGGTGATGTGCTCTTGTTTGATGGTACCAGTTAAAAGGCAGCAGCAACAGCATTCTGAATCAGCAGTAGTCGAGTCAGTAAGGACTGGCTCAGATCGACATAAAGTGAATTACAGTAGTCCAGACGAGTTGTGATGAACGCATGGATTAAAATCTCTAAATGATTTGACAGAAATTGTTTAACCTTGGCCAGTTGTCTCAGGTGATAAAAACTATACTTGATCACTGATTTAATCTGTGCATCTAATTTAAAATCATTGTCCAGCCTCATATCCAGGTTAGTTGCTGTCTCAGTCAGATAATTGGTTTATGGACCCAGATCGACATGGACTTTGGAACCACCACTTAAACAAGACCTCTGTCTTTTTCTTATTAAAACGTAAAAAGTTCTGTGACATCCATGCTCTGACTTCTGCCATACATTCCAGGAACTGGTTCACGTAGCACTGTTTATCTTGTTTTAATGGCACATAAATTTGCCTGTCATCAGCATAAAAATTAAAAGAAATTCCATGTTTCCTGAGAATATATCACAGAGGGAGTAAATAAAGGGAAAACAGAAAGGGACTAAGTATAGATCCCTGAGGTGCTCCACATGCTACAAAGGACTCCACAGAACCAGTACACACACAAAAGCTTCTCTCTGTTAAATAGGATCTAAACCACTGTAGAGCAGGATGAATGTCCACCCAATTCTCCTGACGAGACAGGAGGATGTGATGGTCTACTGTGTCGAAGGCAGCAGTTATGTCCAACAGCATTAAAACCAGTGGTGGCTATTTCTCAAAAATGAAAAAAAAAAAAAGTTCCAAGTTCAAATCGTGTTTATTTATCAAATGCAGATTAACACAAGGTCAACAGTACAATTAAATGCTCAGGATGAGAAGAACCAATTTGACTCACTAAAACAACAAAGAACAAACAAACAAACAAACAAATACTAAAGCATGCAATAAAAATACCAACAAATGAAAAAGTAATATAATATTTACAAGGTCCTAAAGACATAGTAAACAACAACATGGTAGAATTTCAACGGTGCAACAGGTTGTATTTAAATGAATAAGTATTTCAAGGTATATATATATATATATATATAAACAGGTTGTGTTACAGGTTATTGCACAGGTAGTGACGTTGGGATTGAATTATGATGGTAAGGTAGATACATATATATACTGTATCATACATTTTACAGCCACAGTGAAGCAGCAATAAAAAATATTAGCAGTCACAAGCTAATATTAGCCATATTAGATGTCACAGATGTGGCTTGGTGCAAAGTTATTGCCAGTTGTTCAGTGTTATTTATTGAGAGCCCAGTAATCGGACAGCCTGTGGATAATAGCGGTCCTTTAGTCTTTTTGTGTGTGATGACAAATTCCTGTATTGTCTAAAATGCGCTGCTGACAGCAAAATAATATTTTATACATAGTCTGATAACGGTTGGCTTTTTCACAAACAGAGACTTCTAAAAGTTGAGTGGCATATCAGTCAGAAATGGCAAATAGGAATTAGATAAAGGGCTTTCAATGAAAACCTACCTGCAGCCAGCCTCCTTGAGTCACTGCACGGCTCTGTTCACAGACAAAAAAAAAAAGACCGGAAGCACGTGATCGGTAGGTACAGCTCACGTTGGACGTGCCCAGGGCGCAGAAATCTGCACATCTTCCCATTCTCTTGCAACGTTGTGGAATAACTGCACATGCACCATTTTTAATGAGAGTCTATGGATAAGATTCATGTGCCCCCAGGACCGGAAATACATCACCAATCAGAAAACATTTTTTGAAACAAACAATATAAATCATCATTACCTATAAAATATTTATCCTACACAACTAAAAACATATATGCATATATTTTGAAATATTTTTATTTTATTATTTCATTTTTATTATTATTATTTTTTAAGTATTTAATGAAAAATGGTGAATAGCTCCAGAAGTTCCGGTGGGGCGGCGCCCTAGCGCCCCCTCTTGGCCGGCCGCCCCTGATTAAAACTACGGTGACCAGAGTCTGTGGCTTAGAGAATGTCGTTAAAAACTTTCAACAGTTCTGACTCAGTACTGTGGTGAGTTTTAAAACCAGATTGAAACAGTTCAAGAAGGTTGTGGTCGTTTAAGTACAATGTTAACTGGTTAAAATTAAAACACTGAGCTCCGGAATGAACATCTGCAGGGAAAGAAGTCTCCTTGTGTTTATTTTGTTTTTACTTTTTTATCGTAGCTTTTAATTGTACATCCTGGATATGAACTCCTCACAGCACTGCACTGAAAATTTCAGGTCTTTATTTTACATGTCTATGTGAGGCCAAAGCTCAGCCTGATGCGAAATTTCTCACTAATTCACACTCAGAACACACTTCTTTGAAATGACAGCAAGCCTGACTGCGTCACATCATTTTTTTAAATTTATTTAACAAATTAAACAATAATTTAATGCATGACTTTTCACATGCTCTGCTGTTCAAACACCTGATGAGCTGCAGCAGATTTACACCCCGTCTGACCTGAAAAAGACAAATAAAACCTGTTTATGAGCTTCACTTTGATGCAACCACCCATTTTTTCTCTCTGCAAACAAGCTTGACGTCTTCTCATCTGCCTGTTACTCATGACGGTTGAGTCGGCCATGATATTCAAGTCAAAACAGACTTTTAAAAAGCTGAGCTCACCCAGACAAGCGAGTGCTCCTATACCCTAGAGGCCTATTACCGGTGTACAGCTATTGCAGATGGTATCTGCTGGATATAATTACTATGTTTCTGTCCATGCCAAAGAAATCCTGCTTGCCCATGTGACTCTCACCAGTAGACCTGCATACCAATTAGGTAATGAGGTCAGTAATGAGGGTCTTATTAGGGAGAATGGAAGGAAGGAGTGAGAAGGTTCTGAGCAAGCATCAAATTACCGTTGTGATCCTGGCCTGGATGTTAGACCTGGAAACATCACACAAACCTGTAGAACAAGGTGTAGGTTTACGCTCTATGACACAAAATAGTAGACTAACAAGGGTTTAATATCTCTGAACTGGTGTATTTTTACACACTAGTTTGCCAAAACATGAGTCAATATCCAGAAGACGCAGTTTAAATGTCACAGTGTGGGGATTTTTGGTGTTTACTTTGGTCTTTGAGTTTTTAAATCCGATTGTATCTCCAGTTTTTCATTTCTCGTGTTTCCCTTTTGCTCACACGTTGTGTTGAATGTTCTGGTTGAACCAACTTCCTGCTTTATTTTGTGAAGCCTGTTCCTTTGAGGTTCGGTCCAGTGAGTCCACCCGACCGCTGTTAGCAAGCAGCACACTTTCATATCTAGGACGTTACATACACTTCCTCCGTATTTCTGTTTCCTTCGTTCAGAATAAGATCTTTATATTGCCGTTATCTGTTATTTAGTGACGCCTGCCAAGTTTGATCTCTATTTTTGATCGTCTGCCGATGCAGCGCTTTAAGTTTTTAGACATGTTTATTTATATTTTTGGTCCTCTGCCTATGGCCACCTTGATCAGGTCTTTTTCAGGGCGGCCGTGGCGTAGTGGTAATGGCAGTCGTCCCCCGATCGGAAGGTTGGCGGTTCGAATCCCGGTTCCCCACACCATGTGTCGTTGTGTCCTTGGGCAAGACACTTAACCCCGAGTTGCTCCCGGTAGGACTGGAAAGCACCTTGCATGGTAGTCTGCCGCTACCGGTGTATGAATGTGTGTAGCATTCAATGTGTGTAGCACTTTGAGATTTTCACTAATGAAAAGTGCGTTATAAATTGAATTCATTATTATTATTATTATTTTTATGTCATGAATTGTGACAAAATTCAACATTTAGTAGAGTCTCTCCTGTCTCCCATCTGTAACCAGCTCGCCTGTTTTCACTCAGTGATCACCCTTCCCAGCATGAATACTCACTGATTTACATCGGATCATCTTGTTGGGTTTTGTTTTTAATTATTGTGTATCATGTTTTAATTTGTTTGTTGCTTACCTGTTTTGTTGTTATCGCCAACTGACACAAAAGATGGATGAAAATGTGTTTGCAGTAAAACTTTTGTATTGTTCATTTTGTCAGAGTGTATTTTTCATTTATTCACCTTTATTTGACCAGGCAAATCTCACTGAGATCACAGATCTCTTTTGCAAGAGGCCTGATGACACGGTTCTGTTGTTTCTGTTTTCTTGCACCTCTGTTTTCCGTGTCATCATCCACAGCTGATCCTCATTCTAATCACCCCAGGTGCTCCTCACTGTCTCGTTAGTGTCAGTATTTAGACTGTTTTCACTCCTTTGGCATCCGGGCTTTATCCTTCCACGGTGTTGTGATTTGGTCCTGTTCCTTCGTGTAAGAGTTTTGCAGCCCCGTCAGCGTTTTGTTCAATAATTTTTTTTTTTCATCAAGTCCTCCTGTTTTCCTGTGCATGGGTTCAAACCTAAACTACAGATCATGACACCTGAAGCAGACTAACATGCATGTTTTTGGTCTGTGGGAGGAAACCGGAGTTCCTGGCGAAAACCCACGCAAGCATGAGAAGAACATGCAAACTCCACACAGAAAGACCCCAGGCCCAACCAGGGATTTTAGCCTAGGACCTTCTTGCTGTGAGGCAACCGTGCTAACCATTGAGCCACCGTGCTGCCAGAATTTAACTGGCTGTTTAACTAAAACCCGTGAAGACTCGGGAGACTCAACGTAAGGAATTATAAAATTAATTGAAATAGGTGTGTATCTGTGGAAGCAGAAAGAAGATAAGTATTTTCTTTTAAGGAAGTGAACTGAACAGAAATAGATTTGTTAGTTTTTACAAATATTGAGCTGCAAGGTTGCTGAGCATCCTCCCCGCACAGACTCCCCGAGTGCTAAATGAGCTTGTGCTCTTTGTTTAAAACGTTGGCATTGCCTGTTATAGCCATTCAGGTCTCTTGTAAATGAGTCCCCGAGGCTCAATGGTTTTAACCTGTTGAATGGAAAGAAGAAAAAAAATAAAAATTCTCTGTCTGATAGTAAAATATCCTAGGAACCACAGGACGGATTCTAGTAAAACTTTCAAAATGTGCAATTGGCCATATAGGTATCCACCCAATTCCAGATGTTTGTCATGGTTAGTTGACCTTTACAAGCACAACAAGAACACCGTAAGTTGAAGAACTATACGCCCAAAGGGGAAAAAAATACATTGTCTAAACCAGGGGTGTCCAATACGTGTCCCTGAGGGACACTATCCTGCATGTTTCAATTGTTTCTTTGTTTGAACACAACTGATTTGAATGATTTGTAACAGTCAAGATTTAATTCAGTCACTGATTCAGGTGTATTGGAGCATGAAAACACGTAAAACACTCATGCTATTGGTCCTCAAGGACAAAAATTGTACACCCATGGCCTAAACATTCTTTTGTTCAAAATTTTTCACTGATAAGTCAACAGATGTCTATGTAGTCCAGTGGTCTTCAAGGATCATGACGACCCTGTACTGTATGGCTTATATGTTTCCACACTCCAACACACCTGATTAAGTGATTTAATTACTTCCTCAAGTTCTGCAGAAGCCTATTAATCACCTATTCATTGAAACCAGGTGTGTCAAAGCAGGAAAACAGCTAAAACTTGCAGGATGGTGTTCCTCAAGGACCATGGTTGGGAACCATTGGTGTAGTCATTATTACCCAAATGAAGTCTTGACTAAATGAAGTCTTGACTTCATTTAAGAGAAAACGGTGATACATGTTATATGATGGGATGACGATAATTCTCTATATATGAGGTTTAGCAAGAATCCCTAAATTTGACAAGAAAAGAGGACACCACAAAACACACACACAATATGTGCAGACTCGCACAATACTTCCCACCAAGTTTCATCAGATTTGTTTAAAAAGTGAAAGAGGGATTGAGCTGACAAGAAAACTGCTAATGAACGGACAGATGCCTTGCACCACAACATAATACGACCCTTTGTGCATGTAAAACTGGTTATAACTCCGTCAGTTTTACAGATATTGACCTAAAATTTGGTGTGGCTGTACCTGAGAGATCTCCAACACATACTCTGAGTGAGCAACAACTTATGTGACATCTTTGCATCAAACTTTGACATGCAAGTTGGTGAGCCGTGTGAATTTCTTCAAGCAATGCTCCATTAAAGTCTAAGCTTAAAGTTGCTTCCTGCCTGCATGCTTTTGACTCCATCAAGTCACAAAGCTATAAATTTAAAAACCTTATTTGCTCCGAAAGACCCAAACAGCAAAATAAATCATGCCACTTTTGACCTTTTGCCATTAATCTTTGAATTACAACTTCAACACATTGTTCATTGTAAGTCAGTATTTTCCACCTTGTCTGCATTGCAACATTTATATTAAAGGGCTGCTGTCTGTCTGTTCTATGTGTGGGAGGTAATTATGCTGGTAAATTCCCCTGAGCCGTTCACTATTACCGGTATGTGGTTGCTTCAAAACAAAGATGCAGATCTAACCCTATATTTTAATTACTTGTTTTAGCATAGCTTGATTTTGATTCCAGAAACAGACATTAGACACACTACAACTCATATGTAAGCAGATAAATAAGTAATACAGCACTGAAACTAACATCTTGACCCAAAACCACTAAATGTGTGCTAGTATTGGCAACAGGATGACTTATGGCTACACCCTGAGATGCACAATTAAATGAAGCAACTATGTGCAATAACGCACAGGGATCTTCTTGTCCGTGACAGAAAAGTCCCAGAATGGGTCTTTGATGAAAAAGTGATGGAGTTAGACATGCTGTAATGAAGTTTCATCTGGTTATAAGAGCAGGAAGAAAATGTCTCTCAGGTACAGTATGATCTTATCATGTGGCCTAATGGAGTCACTTACAAGGTTTTAGCAATAAGCAACAGCCCACATTGTCTCAGCTAGTATTGATTTTTTGATCAGAATACAAAACATAATCACATTGTAATGCTGTGACTCCGTTCCTGATGTTTTAAAACTAAATAGCAGCTGTATATCACTGTAAAGAGAACAACTGATTGTTGTTCGTTTGACCGTCTCGGGTCATTTGGTGGATTCAACCCATTAGAAAACTGAAGACACCGTGTTTCCATATAGTTGATGCTTCATGAGAGCTGGGATTCAGAGTGTAGGTGGTCCCAGTGGAAATCTGTTTGAGCTCAGCGTGAAACAGTTTGTTATAACTCACAGAACGAGGCGTTGTAGTGCCAAAGAAAACAAATATTCACTTCTTTCCCCCTCCTGTCACAGATACTATTCTGTACATATTCCTTCTCATAACCTCGAAGAATGGGGCTTGCCTGAACAGCAAAACCACAATTGGTCTTGAGTTTAATTTGGACATCTGTTCTCAAAAGCAAACACAAAAGTTAACAAAGGAGAGACACAGTTCAATAGATTTGTCTCTACTAAAATGTCTCTATTGGGGGTGGGGGCAATGGCCATCCCTGGCCAGACTGATGGTGTGTTTCAGGTGTACTCGGAAGTTGTAATTTCTAACTTAAAAAAAAAAATTAATAGGATAGAAAGAAAGGAAAGACGGAAAGTAAGACTACAAAATATAGTTAATATATACAAAGAAAGCACAAGGCAAATACACCCGACCGCTGTCTGTAAACCTGCAAAGAACATGACAGAACACAGCAACAAAATACGTATAAAAGACTTCAAATATTCATGGCTTTGCAGTAGATTTCTATAAATATATATACCTATACCTACATACTGTATATATATATATACATACATATACTGTACATGCATATGTACCGGTATTCACATACACATCTATCTACATATGATACCTGCATGTGCATCCCTGCATCTATTTGTGTGTGGCTGTGAGCATGCATAAGTGTATAAGGCTTCTCTAATAGAACATTCAATAGTGACCGTGAAGCATAAGAGATCCGACCCCCAAGACCCGAGGCAGACAAAGGGGAGAACAGAGCCCAAGACCCCAAGAGGGACCCCGAGCGCGGAGCCCCCAGGGCCACCCAAACAGGACGAACCACTCACCCACCCCCCAGATCCGACCATAGGAGAGAACCGGAAGAGCCCCACCAGCGAATACACGCAATGACCCCCCGGGGCCAACAGTGGGGTGGGGGCAATGGCCATCCCTGGCCAGACTGATGGTGTGTTTCAGGTGTACTCGGAAGTTGTAATTTCTGACTTTTGAGTTGAATACATCAACTAGAACACCCCCTTAATGCCTACTTAGAAAACAACTCCATCAACTCTGACGCACGATGGCTGCAACTTGCAAAGTGACAAATAAGTAAATAACATGCAACTCTTCATTATCAGTTCACTATGTGACCTCTGATTTTAACAAGAATGAGAAACTGCCTGTCTTCTAGTCATTTTGTGCATGAAGAAACACACTAAAAACTACAACACCTGTTTGTTTGCCATTCTACTCTGAATGAGCAAGAACAACAAAGGCTTTCTTGTGAGCGTCCATCATTTTTTGACTTCTGCTTCTGATTTCAAGTATGAAACTGGAACGCGATCAGCTAGGAGATCAGGTGACTGCTTTTACTTGGAGGGCATTTTGACTTCCTTGTAAGGATGGTGTCCTTGTGGTCATACTGCACCTGCACTCCCTGGTGTCCCATCTTTGTAATTCTCTGTGTCCCCTGCGTGTTTCTGTCCAGGTGTTTGTGGTTTTGTATCATTAGTCTGTGTATATAAGTCTGCATCTGTGTGTTATTCATTGTCTGGGCATGGTTAAGCCTTCTGGATCACTTGTGGTTTCTTTGTGTTCTTTATGTGCTAGTAAGTTTCGCTGCCACGTCAGCTTGTTTGTTTTTTGTTATTAAAGTTATTTTTATTTTACTCTCTGGGTCCCTAAGTCCTGCCTGCACCACTGGGTTCAAACATTGCCTCCAGATCATTTCATTCCCCCTGGCCATCTGAGATTAGAAGAATATTGAAAGTATATAAATTAGTCAAGAAAGTTCATGCTTAATAATCCAGGTGTCAAATCCGATAATTCTCAATCAGGTCATCTGATGAAGTCCTCTGGAGTGAGGGTGAAACGTTTCTACTAAAAAGAAACTGTCCAGATGACCTGATTGAGAATTATCGGATATATAAAATAGTGTTTTTGAGCATTTAGAGACAGATTCATTCAACCTTTATTTAAACAGATAAGTCACATTGAGCCTCGAAGACTCATTTACAAGTGAGACCTATTGGACAGACAATAAAAGTGGTGAAAAATGATACATGGGGTTTGGAGACAAAAAAATGCCTAACACATTTTTGACCTCTGAAGGTCAAAAATGAGGTAATGAAAAAAAATCTTGCACACAACCACATAATGACGCCGACATTATGCCGATGATTAATAAAAAGTAAAATAAATAAAAAATCTATGAAAATACAGTATTGGGAAAGCTACTGTCTTTGACTAAAGACCACCAGTACGAGAAAAGAAAAAAAAGGTAGACCAACATCAGAAGGTCTAGTCTTTACTATAGTACTTTTCAAACAGTACAGGTATATGTTTGAAATATACACCAACATGATAAAAACCTCCAAATTGTTACTTTTAGTGCCCTGTGATGGACTTGTAACCTTTCCAGGGTGTCCCACGTCTCTCACATTTTGACTGTTGATATGGGTACCAGTGACCCCCATGACCCAAAAAGGAAGAAGCAAGTAAAGATAATGGATGATGGCTGCTGGCTGGATGGTTGGCTGGATGGATGGATGGATTTGATGGATGGATGGATGGTACTTTTAACTTGCAGTGCCACTCCAGGATTATCAGTGGTCCCCATCTGTCCACCTCTTTGAAAACTTTCTGGAGGCACCCCCGTATGTGGAAGATCCATCCAAAATGTTGTGACACAGGGTTAAATGAAAGTTTGAATAGATTCCAACATGCATCTGTCATCTCATCTCAGTGTCATTTTATTTACGCATTAGGTACAGATGTGATCTGTTTCAGATCAGTAAAATTTGAGTGAATAGAAGAAAGAGCTGACAACTTTTAGCTTCACCAAATGGGAACATTTTCACGGTTTAATCTTGTGTGTGTGTGTGTTTTAACTTTTTTAATTTATCCTTTATTTAACCAGGCAACTCTCACTGAGATTACAGATCTCCTTTTCCTGGGAAGCCTGAGCCTGAAGGCAGACTAAACATGCGTGATTTTTTGGACTGTGGGAGGAAAACGGAGAACCCAGAGAAAACCCACACAAACACAAGGACTCCACACAAAAAGAGCCCAAGTAAGACCTGAACCCCTCCTTGTTCTGAGGAAACACTGCTAACCTGTTGAGCTGCTCAAAAGTTTGTGTTAAGTAAAGATAAAATAAAATAAATTAAAACACTTCTAAAGCTCCTGGTTTAACAGCACACAAACTGTTTTACTGTGTTGTTCCTGATATGAGTGTGTGAGAAGCTCCAGTCAACACAGCTGCTGCCGCCTTTATTCGCTTCGCACCTGTTCACTCTGCTCACCTGGGCTGGAAATACTCAAACACCTGCCCGTTGTTCCAAACCGTGAAAATAAAAAAACCCTCCTAAAGATTCTCACAATCTTTGCTCTCAGCAGGGATTGTGCTGATATGACCCCAGTCTGAAGCCTCCACGAGAGAAAGGATGGAAACCCTGAACGAATCTCAAAGCACCAACTCCACCAGCGACACCAACACCAGCCTCTTCTCCGGCAGCCCGTACTCGACTGTGGAGATGGTGCTCATCATCCTGGTGTCTGCATCCCTGAGTCTGATCACTGTCATCGGAAACATCCTGGTCATGCTCTCTATAAAGGTTTGTGCTTTCTTCGTTTATCATTCTTGACTGATGAGTGTAATTCATGCATCCACCCCTGCACACCTTGAGAAGCATAGCCAGACTTCGAGATAAGAATACAACATGTGCACCTCTTTGCAGAGACGTAATCTAATAGAAATGAGAGAGACCATGCATCATGCTGCGTAAAAAATGATTAGGATCTGACAGCCTGATCCTTGTTGTTCCTCTAAAGGTAAACAGGAACCTGCAGACCATCAACAACTACTTCCTGTTCAGCCTGGCTTGTGCAGACCTCATTATTGGTGTCTGCTCCATGAACCTCTATACTGTCTACATTGTAATTGGCTACTGGCCTTTGGGACCAGTGGTGTGTGACCTTTGGCTGGCTGTTGATTACGTTGTCAGCAACGCTTCAGTCATGAACCTGCTCATCATCAGCTTTGACCGTTACTTCTGTGTGACCAAGCCCCTCAGCTACCCTGCACGCCGCAGCACCAAGATGGCCGGCTTGATGATCGCAGCAGCCTGGGTCTTATCCTTCATCCTCTGGGCTCCCGCCATCTTGTTCTGGCAGTTCGTTGTGGGCAGGAGAACTGTGGCGCCCAATGAGTGCTACATTCAGTTCTTCTCGAACCCCGCAGTGACCTTTGGGACAGCCATAGCTGCCTTTTACCTTCCAGTGGTCATCATGATCTTCCTCTACTGGCGCATCTCGAAGGCTAGCCGCAGCCGCATGAGGAAGGACAGTAGAAAGACCTCAGGGACCAGTCTGGCAGAAGCCCCGTCTAACAGCCAGGAGGAAGGGTGTGAGAACAACGACGCTGCAACAAGACCAGCTCAGGAGGAGGAGGCTGGAGAGGAGAAGGAAAAAGAAATGTTGCAGCAACAAAATGGAAGTGGCCCCTACGTGGACGAACAGGGGGACCCGGCAGACTCTGCACCAGAAGTTGTCCACGCTTCAACATCTAAAGATGCTGCATCGTCACCCAAGAGCGCAACTGGAGGGAAAAATCAAGCACAGTCCCCTTCCTCGCAGAACGCAGCGATTGACAGACAAAGTATGGTCACGTGGACGATGTTGCTGGTAAGTTGGAGAGTTGCTCAATGAAAAGTTGTTTTATTTTGCATTTTAAAAAAGCACATACAAAATGAATCTCACAACTCAACGCTGTGCTCTACAAACAGTACTGGCTTGACTGTGAATACAGTATTTTCCGGCCTTTAAGTCGCTCAGCCCCATAAGTCGCTTTAGTCCAATATGTCCAATAAATTGGAAAGCTGCGACTTATAGGCTGAAAAATACGGTAAGATAAAAAGGAACGCCTTGTGTTAACCTTGGCCAGAACAAAAATTGTTTTAACGCAGTCATTTTTAGACGTTTATCTAAAATTTGACGTGGCATCAGCTGAGAATTACAACACGTACTCCAAACATTGACAGGTTGTACGATATCACAAAAGGTTGCACTTGAAGTTATTTTTCACCGATCAAGCTTCTTGGACATGCTTCATTTGTGACTTTTTTTCTACGTTTGACGGCTAACTTCTAACCAAAAGTCTAACGCACTTTGTGAAAAATGTGCACCAAGCAAACAAAATAAACTTGGTTGCATAGTGTCCTTAAAAAGTGCAATTACAGTACACTCTATGTTAGGTGTGTTTGTAATATTTGTGCTAAATAGAACCAAATTATGAGAACATGTAATCCGGCTGGTTAACACAAAGTCCCTCTGAATGTATTTGAATTGATTCTACAGTACAGTATTGGATAAATAGCTTTACATTTATGAGTATTCCTTGGTAATTTGGTTTAAATGAACAGCAAAGAGCTCTAATTTACATGAACCCAAGTTTAAACGCAACATGAGAATGGTTTAAAACTCGTTTGTGAAATTATGAAAGATTGTTTTAACATACGCATCATGTTTTTCTAACCAACAGCTTAAAATGTGCATCACAAAACAGAGATTATGAATTATAATTAAGTTACAACATGTTAATAAACTAAATACCACTCAGTTTTCCCAAAACAAAAATGACTAGAACAGCTCACAATGAATTCATAGTTCAATCCATCCCTTCATGGCATTTCAATGAGAGAATATTGGACACAAAGAGAATTACAGCATTAGAATTTGTTTTGTTGTTTTCCTTACAACAAAAAAATGTCAATGCAGCTTATAAAACTATGCTGGACGCCTTTTTCTTCTGCTGCTTTCAATATTCAGGTAACAAAGCGTGCAGTGACTGAAAGAGTTGTAGCAAAGTGGAGAGGAAGAAGAAACTCCTCCAGAGAGAGAAAAGTGACGCGCACCATCATGGCCATCCTGATCGCTTTTGTCGCCACATGGACGCCGTACAACGTGATGGTGCTCATCACCACATTCTGCTCCATCTGCATCCCCAGCTCGCTCTGGACCATCGGCTACTGGCTCTGCTACATCAACAGCACCGTCAACCCGGCCTGCTACGCCCTCTGCAACGCCACCTTCAAGAACACCTTCAAGCACCTGCTTCTGTGCCAGTACAAGAACATCCGTGGGCGATGAAAACACGCGTTCATCACATAACTAAAACTTTGAGCAACGACAGAAGACGCTGCAAGTGTGAAAAACTGAATTTGGCTGAATCCCATCCATTTCTGAGTGCAAGTGTCCGCTTGGCCTTTAATTTGAAGTTAAAGGCACAGTGAGTTTCGGACATGTAATTAATTTGTCGGGTCAGGTGGGTTTTAAAAAAGATGGCTACAGGCTGGGACCGTGTCTGATTTTTGGGGGCCCAAATGCATCTCTACTGGGGCAGCTTGTTGCCCTGTTGACCCTGATGCCTGATTGGCTGTTCCTCACAGCAAGCGAAGACAAATCGACCACAGATTGAGCCACAGACCAGAAAATATATATCGAAAACTTTCGGAAATGGTAATTGTGTTTAGTCACATTCCTTCCTCCATAACCACCAGTATAATCTTCATCTTAAATGGTGGTGCCAATGGGCAAAATAGAACTCCTGCTTAGTGTGGTGTACGGAGCCTGCTAGGTGCCAGCAGAGGAAATAAAAGCAAAAATCAGAGATTGTAAGAATACATTCTTTGAGTTAAAGCTGCTATATGTAACTTTTCTAACAATATATTTTTAACATATTTCTTCACTCTGTCACTAGACTGATGTTAGAGAGGTAATCTCTGAAAAAAACAAAAAAAAATTGTCCCCTTGCTTCTCCAGGTGGTAAATAGGCATTTCTAAAAAGAAAAAGTGACCCGCCATTAACCAGCCAATAAAAACAGAGCTTGTAACCAGCCAATAAAAACAGAGCTTGAATTTGAATCAGCCAATAAAAACAGAGCTTGAATTTGAATTTCAGCAGACCATGGGAGAGCAGAGCCATATATGGCTCTGAGGGGGAGGGATCAGAATGCTTTGCCTGTCGAAATTTTTTCTAAGTGCTGCAGTTCTACAGAAACTGCAGACTGAACCTTTAAGGAAACTTTACCCAAAATGTAGACAGTACAATAAAATACACTGCAGCTTCATTTGAATCAAAACGTCCTACTCAGAGCTGGATGAGCTCCTTGAAGCAAGTGAGGATAAAAATTCTCAAAGATTTGGACAAACCTGCATGTCATTAATTCAACTGTTAGAATAAAATTAAAAGGAGACAAATTTCCGGTGTGATTTAAGGGACAGCACTATTTGGTTGAATTTGTTGAATGTTATCAGAGTCAGAGTCAGAGAGTCTTTATTGTCATTTGCACCGCATGTGGTAAATGTGATGAAAACGAGATTATGTACACGGGGTCCCAGTTACATCCAACAACAAATGCAAGAGAAAAACAGTAATAACATCTAGGATTAACTAAGAAAAACATCAACTAGTAATACACTAAGCCCTAAAGTGGTGGAAAAACATCATTACAAACAGCAGCACGAACATGAGTCTGTATGAGCAGATGGTCACAGATGAACACAGCAACAAGAAAAACCACATGTTGTTATGGCCACATGTTGCAGTTTATAGACGATACCTAAAACCCACGTTCACTTCTGGTGTTCTGTTTACTTTTGTTTTACCATCCACATCACAAACAACACTAAACACAGCACCGTCCACACACACACAAATATCACTGGAAATTCAAGATTATGAACTTACAAAACTGAGAGAGCAGAGTCTCTCACTTCAAGTTTTTATTTCACCCTTGGTCACGTGCAGGGCTCCATATTTTGGTGCTCTTCCTCCAAAATGTTATTTTTTATTATGTTATTTTTAACAGTGCATGAACATTGTTCAAATATTTTATGTGTAGAGTTTATTTTATATCCACAATAAAGATTTCAGTAAAGAACCAGCACTGTACATTACTGTGTTCCTGAAGACTTTATGTTGTTTTTGTTCTGAGCTTCATTGTGAAAAATGACATTTGGCAGACCGAGTGTTTATTTTATTTTATTTTATTTTTAATTGAGGAAGGCTTACTTAAAGACATATTTCTCTACTGGCTCTTGCTACATCACTTTGTGCAGTTTAAATGTTGTGTGTGTGATATAAAAGCATACCACTGCATAGAAAAATACTAATTTGTATATATGAACACTTGCACTGCATTATGTAAGCCAACCGTGCGCTGTAAAACTGGGGAAATTAGCCAAATGTGTGTCTTTAAAATGAACCAAGAGGAAAAAACAAATCTGAATATGTAAATTGATGTACTGTATCATGTGAATGTTTGACTTCAACGTTCCTCTAGATTTACTCCCATTAGGCTCACATGTGGTGTTAATGGCATTTGTAATCTGTAATGTGAAATGGGTCTGATTGTGCTATTTGATCATACTGACTTCACTTTGTACCTGTTTTATGAAAATATAAAGCTAATGTTTTGTCATGTTATTTGGCGTAATTTTTTTACTTTTTCACGTTTGAATAAAAATCCTGTTAAAGATGTAATGACAACTACAAGACTTCTACAAATTTCCTGGGTTAAAATTTCTGACTGTGCAGAAAGAAACAGTGTAATAAAGGTCATAGTCAGATTTTTTTAAAGTCTGGTGAGGAAATGACTGCTGTCGAACCGTTTCGCCCTCTTGTGGATCCCTCCTGCACCTGAGGCAGAAAGGTGAACATGCTGCAGCGCTCATCAAACATTTAGTCCGTTTGTGTGGAAGAATGGAAGATATTTATTCATAAATATGTGTGTTAAATTTATTCAAGTCTAACTTGACCTGAAGGGTATGCTATTTTCATTTTATGACCATTGACAATATTTTGTATTATCTTTGCATATCTGTGTTTTAATGTGCAGCTTTCAGACATTTTCAAGTTTTTATACATTTTTAAATGTTTTGTAAAGACCCTTTGTAAAAACCGAACAAGCTGGGCATGCTTTTATTTTGGAATGTTTTCCCATTCCTTATTCTGAAACAGTTTACAACTAAAGCTTTAGCGTTCCCAGACGAAGTGCATGTTGCCCGCCACCTTCCGCGTTAGTTTTAAACTAAAACCGACTTGTGCTGAGAAGAAACGGAGCTGCAAACGACGTTATACGAGCTTTCATGAGACACTGCGAGATCTCTCAAAATGTGATAGTGCTCAGAGAATATGAGGAGGATGACTCTCAGCTGCAGCCACACCTAATATTTGTGACAATTTCGGCTATACCCAGATATGAGGACCAATAAGAACAGAGACCAAAACTCACAGTTTGCAGTGTTTTTACAAGGTAAGATATAAGCAATCATGTTCAGGCTACTGTTTAACACTGTATTAGTTTACGCTATATAAATAAGCTCCATTTACTTTATTAGAGTTTAACATATCTTAGATCCTTGCATACCATTTCTTTTTATACTTTATTTTGCTGTTTTTTAGTGCAACTGGGACCTTGGATATACAGTTGTGTTCCACCTCATGTACCACATGCGAATGACCTTGATGAGCCAGGGAAGGGGCTGGAACCCTGAAGAGTAGAGAGAGGATTAGAGTCTAGGATGTCGAGGCTGATAATGATGATATAGTTCTCTCTTACGTTGGTGGTTGAGGTCAGGCGTGGGGAAAGTAGACCCAAATGGTTCCAGGTGGAAGAGGCGCAAGTGAGCGGCAAGTGGTAGGAAGGTGTGGAAGCAGCTGATGAGGTACATGATGAAGCAAAAGTTTTTAATATTTAGCTTGGAACACAAATAGAAGGCTAGAACAAGACTACCATTGGCAGGTAATGCTCCAGCGCTGGACGAGTGTCTTCTGAGGCCTCTTTACTCCTCATGCTCATCAAGTCGTAGGATCACAGGTGTGTCTAATCAGAGTCTGACTGTGGGAGCAGGTGCATTCAGAGCAGAACTACAATACAGGTAGTCCTCGGGTTACGACAGCCTCGACTTATGACGTTTTGCGGTTACGAACACCCTCCCATTGAAAAGCGTTGTTTGAGTTACGCGGTTTATGCGCCTTTACACCAAAAAACACGGTACCAAAACTCAGCGAAGGACAGCGGAAATTTACAGGAGGTTTACAGGGGGGAGGGGGGAGAGTAGCTTGATGCAGTCAGTGGAAAATTACTAACAGGAGACCTCATTGTTTGGACAGGCAGACCGGAGCAGAGGAGGTTAGGAGGGCGGTTTTACATTGTAAACAAAAGGTGCAGACCTTACTGTAGGATGGACGGTGGATGGTGTCGGCAGAAACAGCGGAGCTGGACGGGAGGAGCAAGAGCTAACATACTAAAAGACCTTGCTGTAAACGTTGTGCATGAAGCAGCAGGAAGCTGCAGAGCTCGGAGGTGCAACGAGCTAACATGCTAACAGACTGAGGAAAAATTCACCAGCATACCAGTAGGTTATTAACTCTTTTTTCCCTTCATTATGGCTCCTAAATGTATGTGGTTTTTGATAATTATGTAGGGTAATGTGTTAGGATAGGCTAAGTGCTTGGTAAAATACAATACATAGTTCCCAGACACGCCCCCATACCGGCTTCCGCACCACATCTGAAGGCAGAGAAGGCAAAATGGCGAACTAGCAGAGCAAATTATACGGACAAAAACACGAGCTACCACAGCTTCACCAAGGAACAAGAGCAAACTGGCAGTGGTCGAGTTAAATGAGTTTGAGAAAGAAATCATGGCAGACGAATCAGACAACTTGTCACAAAGTAGTTACTCCGATATCATTAATTATTTAATTACTACAAAGAGCGCACACCGGCTTCACAGCACACCGGCTTCACAGCTTTAAATCCAAAAAAGATGTGTAAACTGTCTCAATCAGATCTAACCAGCTAAAAAAAGGTTTAACTAAAATAACACACAGCCAGCACAAACAGTCCAGGCTGAACACAGACCAGAACCAGCACTTTGAGTGTTACCGTGTTGGAAGTTAGCATGTTGTTAGCATCTGGAGCGGATGGTCCGTCTAGCTCAGGTCGGACGGCGTGGATCCGTCGCGGCCGCGGGGGCACGTCCCATGGGACCGACGCGTCGCCCGCACGACTTGGCTCCCGTCCTCCTTCTCCCACTGGGACGGTCTCCCCGCCGGTCCCGGTGGACCGTGAGGAGGCCGCGTTAGCGAGATGCTAAGCTAGCCACAGCATGCTGTCGCTAAATAAAAAATAAATAAAAAAAACAGCTCTAACACACAGACAGTTGTACTCTAACATTGTTTCACAAAATGATTTATGTAGAATATTTTGTTTACCGGCCAAAAGCACGATGTCTTCTGAGCAGATCCAAGCAGAGATGGGGCGGTTGAGTTTCTCCGATGAAATAAATCCTTCACGTTTACTTTTTTTTTGATTAAGTGAAACCTGCGCGTTGCCCAAACGTCTACCCGACTGGAACACCCACTGACACAACACGAAGTAACCATTGCAATTAATTAGAAATTAACAAAAAAAACAACGTGAAAAATGGACATCCAGTAGAACGCGCTCCAACTGCTGCTTTGCCTACCTGTGGGAGGATCAAACAGGACAACCCACAGATGTGACGTCACATGGGAACTATGTATACTGTACGTATGAGGTGCCGTTTAGACTTATTTTCCGACTTACGACGATTTTCGAGTTACGACGGCGCGTAGGAACGGAACTTGTTTGTAAGTCGGGGACTACCTGTATTAGACTAATACTGTATCTGTAAAATTAGCTGAGTTTT
>JBBPBX010001589.1:63878-86801 GCA_038048925.1 Garcialebias charrua | reverse complement strand
ATATACAGTATATATATATATATATATATATATATACAGTATATATATAAAGTTGCCTTAGGTTTTTGTTTCTGCTGCAACTATTCTCAGGAAATCTTGAGCAATGCACTAAGTGATCATACAAAAAACTATGTAAATGGGAAGAAACTGGTGCTGTAGGGGTGACCAATGCTCTTCATGCAAGTGTAATTCCAGTAGTTTGAAAATATATCAGATTTTATAGATTTTTTTTCATGTTCCAAAACCCAAATGAAGGAAAGCGCTGTGCAAGTAACAGTAATGAAAGTACGGTACAGTAATGTATTGGCCTTGTTGGAACCTGTCTTACTGGAAAAGCAGTGCGACAGTTGGTCCTGTGCGTGAAGGGTGTTGGTGCTCCCGGTAAAAAGCTTTGTGGATGAATGACGGTTAACCGATGTCAGCTGTGAAGTGTGTTTATACGTGATGCCGTTTGTTTTTCTTGGCTTCGGTGAGGGGGGTGGACTTTGGGGGCACGGTCTGAGTAAAGACCGTGTGATCAGGGATCCTTTTTTGTTTTGTTTGTTTTTAGAGGACCTTCTAAGAAATACAAAATTTATTTTCCAATGATTGTTTCAACTGATCTGTAAAAAATATTAAGTATAATAAGAATATCCAAGTTTGCTTTATTATTATTATTTTTTGGCTTGATTTTGTTAAACTGACTCTTAAAGGACTTAAGTAATGATATTTTGAGGCCTATTTTGAAATAAATTAAGAGTTTAAAAGAGCTGGAAATACTGTATTTGTTAATTTTTTTAAGCATGGAGATGTGGAGATCTTTTACTGTTAAAAACATTCTGCCCTCTGCTGGACACCTTCTGCAACTGTTCCTGTCACTCTGCTATTATTTCTTTGCACTCATATCACAATTAATAATAAGTTAATTAGAATGAAATAAAATTCTCTTTTTTTGCTAAACCTTTTAAAGAAACTCTTGGATTTGCATTAATATGAATTAAAGTTTGCGATTAGAAGGATTTAAAATGGTGAGTTTAAAAAATAGGATTTTTTTTAAAGGCATGACCATTTGATATCTTACATGTTGCAGGTAGTTGTTTGAAATATCTCAGTTTGGAGAAATTGTTCAATTCTGATCAGTTAATTCAGGTCAGGCAAAGACCAAAGTATTGCTGCCATTTTAAAACAATTCCATTCTAAATAAATAAATGAACCTTGACAATGCTGTATGTTTTAGGTTTCAGTTTTGGTTTATGTGAAACTGAGCAGTGCAAATAGCTGCAACAGTGTCTCGCTATAGCACTTTGGGGTCAAATTGGAGAACTTCTAGCAAGAATATAATACAATTTCTGCTGGAATATTCTAATGCACAATGAGGTAAATGTGAAATGGCATTGAACCACAATGAAAATTTGGAGACGAAAGCTATTTTAAAACCGTAATCTGCTTTGACCTCTGCATGAGTTGGACTAGCTGTTAGCCCATCAATCTGTTCAGTATTTAACGGTTTCTTCAAATTGAGGGCATTCAAAAAGTCTTATCTGCAACAGGTAAGTCTTATCTGTAACAGGTAAGATATTTATAACTTTTCCACAAAACACTTCAAAAGGATGGAAAATTGTGCAACAAATAAAGTCCAGTTGATCTTGTATTGAACGCCTTTTTTGACTTCAAAAGGATGAATTATAATTTTACAAACCGGATTCCAAAAAAGTTGGGACACTAAACAAATTGTGAATAAAATCTGAATGCATTGATGTGGAGGTGCCAACATCTAATATTTTATTCAGAATAGAACATGGATTAAACTTCCTTTGAGTAAATGTAACATTTTAAAGGAAAAATATGTTTATACTCAAAATTTCACAGTGTCAACAAATCCCAAAAAAGTTGGGACAAAAAGCAATAAGTGGCTGGAAAAAGGAACATGAGCATATAACGGACAACTGGAAGACAAATTAACACTAATTAGATCAATTGACAACATTGGTTATAAAAAGAGCTTCTCAGAGTGTCAGTGTCTCTCAGAAGTCAAGATGGTAAGAGGATCACCAATTCATCATTGTTGCGATAGTGCAGCAAAACCAGAATGGTGTTACCCAGCGTAAAATAGCAAAGACTTTGAAGTTATGATCAACCGTGCATAACATCATCAAAAGATTCAGAGAATCTGGAACAATCGCTGTGCGTAAGGGTCAAGGCCGTAAAACTCTACTGGATGCTCGTGATCTCCGGGCCCTTAAACGTCACTGCACCTCAAACAGGAATGCCACTGTCAAGGAAATAACAGAATGGGCTCAGGAATACTTCCAGAAAGCATTGTCAGTGAACACAATCCACCGTGCCATCCGCCGTTGCCAGCTGAAACTCTACAGTGCAAAGAGGAAGCCATTTCTAAGCAAGCTCCACAAGCTCAGACGTTTGCACTGGGCCAGGGGTCATTTAAAATGGAGTGTGGCAAAATGGAAGACTGTTCTGTGGTCAGATGAGTCACGATTTGAAGTTCTTTATGGAACACTGGGACGCCATGTCATCCGGACCAGAGAGGACAAGGATAGCCCAAGTTGTTATCAACGCTCCGTTCAGAAGCCTGCATCACTGATGGTATGGGGTTGCATGAGTGCTTGTGGCATGGGCAGCTTGCATGTCTGGAAAGGCACCATTAATGCAGAGAACTATGTTCAGGTTCTAGAACAACATATGCTCCATCTAGACGTCATCTCTTTCAGGGAAGACCCTGCATTTTTCAACAAGATAATGCCAGACCACATTCTGCAGCAATCACAACATCATGGCTACGTAGGAGAAGGATCCGGGTACTGAAATGTCCAGCCTGCAGTCCAGATCTTTCACCTATAGAGAACATTTGGCACATCATAAAGAGGAAGGTGCAACAAAGAAGGCCCAAGACGATTGAACAGTTAGAGGCCTGTATTAGACATGAATGGGAGAGCATTCCTATTTCTAAACTTGAGAAACTGGTCTCCTCTGTCCCCAGACGTCTGTTGAGTGTTGTAAGAAGAAGTGGGGATGCCACACAGTGGTAAAAGTGGACTTGTCCCAACTTTTTTGGGATTTGTTAACATATTTTCCCCTTAAAATGAAACATTCTCTCAGTTTAAAGGGATTGTGACATGATTTTTTTACTATTCATAAAATTGCTCAAAATATATATATTTTATCATTTAAATATGTTTGTTTTTGCAAACAAAATGATAAATCACTTTAATTTTGCTTTAAAAGTGATTTTGAACTTCAAGCCGTGTTTAATCATGGGAAATCCGATTACACTCGAACGCACCATATGTGATGTCACACTGGGCAGAGGGCTGTGGTGTCTTTAATAGCGGACAATTTAAAACTGGACGAATTTATCAATCTATGTGAAGATTTGAGCTATTTGTCTTCATTTTGGGAAGCAGAAAATAGTTTGGGTGATGGAACAAGAAACAACAGGATCTAATTTAGGTCTGATGCTGTATCAGACTTCCTTCATGTCGAGCTGCTCATACCTGCGCACTGTGACAAGCCCAGAGCTCTGCCCGGTGTGACATCACAGATGGTGCGTTCGTGTGTAATGGGATTTCCCATGATTAAACACGGCTTGAAGTTCAAAATCACTTTTAAAGCAAAATTAAAGTGATTTATCATTTTGTTTGCAAAAACAAACATATTTAAATGATAAAATATATATATTTTGAGCAATTTTATGAATAGTAAAAAAATCATGTCACAATCCCTTTAAACTTTTGATCTGTGATTTGTGTTCTATTCTGAATAAAATATTAGATGTTGGCACCTCCGCATTCAGTTTTTATTCACAATTTGTTTAGTGTCCCAACTTTTATCGAATCCGGTTTGTAATTGTTCCAGAAGAAAAGACAATTACCTTCAAGTTTCAAACATATTTTCTCACATATTCAAGACAAAAAAAATTCAGTACTTTTGTTTTTGAAGGAATTATTAACTGTAATAATTATAAAGCACCTTTCAGATGGTTGAATGTCCTAAAACGAGGTCTGATGTTTGAAAGTAACTTCATTTCTTACTTGACGTAGCCAAAAGAAAAATAACTGTTTATCATCAGTAAGTTACTCAAAGGGCCTCAAATCTTCACATTGATGTTTTATTATCTAAAGACTGTTTTAGTTTCCAAATACTGTATGCACAAAATTTAGTACGGTAATTTTTAGTTAAAC
This sequence comes from Garcialebias charrua, assembly GCA_038048925.1. NCBI lineage: Eukaryota > Metazoa > Chordata > Actinopteri > Cyprinodontiformes > Rivulidae > Garcialebias > Garcialebias charrua. The sequence goes on along the minus strand of JBBPBX010001589.1, from coordinate 82,623 downwards.
TGAACAAGCAGGTCTGCATATCTACTTCAGCAGCAGAGGTTTCAAGAATCTGAGGAACATCATTTTGAAGATGAGAATGTGACGCTTCATGAAGAGACCAAAGATGGCTGCCCTGACCTTTCCTCCGACTAGAACCAAAGTATCTGGGGGTGAATACAGAAAATGTGAAACCTGAGTGAGATATTTCCCAACTCCCATTTATCTTTTTGAATTAGCCATATTGTTTCTCAGACATGAGGTAAAATGCTTCACAACTTACTTCCCGTTTACTCCTGTTCTAAAGAACTGCACAACAGAGTTGGATTGTAATTAGTCATTTCTTTCTGCATGGAGTTTTCTCCCCCCTCTGCTTTCAAGTGTTTGGATGCACAAGAATTTGCATCTAAAGTGGAGTCAGTTGCCGTGGAAACCACGATCTGTCAACGAGGAGCAGCCTGATTTGGGAGGGAGGGCTGGTCTAAAGGAAGATGTGTCCATTCCTCTGAGGGAGCGGAGACACGAAGACGATGTGACAAACTGATGTGTCATATAAGAAACGGACTCAAAGCTCTTCCTTCAGATATTATACCGGTAATCAAAAGCCACTTTCAGGACACTCAAGTCACCAAAAAGCTAAAAATTTATGTACAGCAGAAGAAAATAGCGTAACAAATGAGTCAAGTAATTTTTTAGTTAGCGGAACATGGATTTGTTAAGCCCACTTTTTGGTCAGCTGTGCCCACCACTGAAACTCTTAAACTATTGCAGTGAGCCTTGTTAGCAAAATATCTCACTGGACAGGTTTTATTGACATTCCCAGAAAGAAATTTTGCACCTACATCTAAAACTAATTAACCTATGATGATGGATTTTACATACAGTACCTGTCAAAATTATTCAGGGGCATTTTAGCTCAATGTGCAATGTTGCACAGGTCTATATTTTATTTATATTTTATTTAATGTGATTTGTTCTCAAGCAGCTATTTTTCTCTTTGATCTTTTATTCGAGTGAACTGGATGAACGTGGAGGTTTGTACAAGGACGCGCAGCCATTTCACTTTCATTTATTTTCTCTTTAGAGTCACGTTCAGCCAGTCATAAAAACCCACAAACTTCAGAATAACCCAAAAACGAGAAATAAACATTTTAAGCAAAACTTGCAACATGCATTTTAAAAAAACGTGCAGAAACACCCTCAATAAATGAGTTTATTTAATAAAAGCATGAAATAAATTAGGCGGGTACACTACTTGCAACTTCAGTTAAGATCTGTACAAAAAAGTAAATAAGAAAAGAATGACAACACAAACAGAGAAAAGTCAGCAAATGATGCAATTAAGACAAAAAAAAATCTGAAATAAAATAAAAACTGGTTAGTTCACTCATCTTAAACTTTTATACTTTTCACAAAGACACTGTTTTAAAACACTCATTGGTGTGGGTTCCATAAGAAAGAAAAAACAAAAAGTCACCCATTTAACCACAAAATAGGATCAAGTGCTTTTCGTGTATAAATGTTCACCTTCGACCTATAATGTGGAGACAGGAGTTGCAAAAACAGTTTATTCATATGAACCCAAGAGCTGAAATAAATGCATAATTCCACACAAAGCTGTGAAGAATGATCCTTATGAGTGAAGGTGGTGAGAAACACTGGGCTCAGTTCGGGTGAACTTCCTGTAAGACTCAGAAAAAAAAATCCACTGAGGGATTTTAGATTATTCCAGTTTATTTTTTTATCGAGCCATCCAGAAAGGTATAGACTGCTGCTGTGGTTGTGTTTTGGCACGAGGTGGTGGTGGAGCTGAGGAGCGATAGCCCCGTGTCCAGCCTGGAGGAGCAGAGGTGGGGAGAGCTGCCCTAGAGTTACCTGGCCACGAGGCTCTGGAGGTGCCCCTGTCTTCCTCGTCATCAGAGTCGCCGCCTGCGTACCCCATCAAACCCGTTTTCAGTCTTTTCATAACCGGCTCTGAAAGAACAGCGCAAAAAAGGAGAAAAGAGAAACGAGACACAAGCGGAGAAGAGAAAAAAAAAAAACGAGTTTCATTTGACAAAAGTTCATTATGACCAAAAAAAATTTTGGGGGGAGAAACATAGTTAGTTGGTTCAGATTAAATTCATGTCAGCAGATTGGAGGGGGTGGGGGGCAGCCGTTCACGTAAGGGCCGTCCAATCACGTGGCGGGACGGCGTCACGAGTCGAGTCAAGCCCAACCCCCAACCAGAATCCAGCGCCACCCCAGAGACACATGGAAGAGAAGAAAAACACAGAGAAAAGCAGCGCCACCCCAGAGACACATGGAAGAGAAGAAAAACATAGAGAAAAGAGAGAAAACACAAAAAAAAACAGGAGATTCTTGTTAGCAAAGAGAGAAAAGCAACAAACAGTCCAGACTGATGATGTCATCAGAACGCGACGGCAAGGTGGACATGCTATAGAAAGTTTCATCTGCAGAGTCTTTCAGATGATAAACAGCAGTTTACGCTGAATGCTCTTTTTTTCACCCCATCCACTAACATTTACGTTTTACTGATTCAACTGTATGTTTTTATAAATCTGCTGAATTTTTGTGACACACACACATTGCTAATAAAAAAAAAACTCACTCTAGTGGTCAAAGAATGAAGTGCACTCTTCACCTCTACATTACAGGAGAGAATAAATTGAGGTAAATCCTAAATTAATGCCGCAGCTCAGAGTCATGAACTGAGGATCTGGGGAAGGATTTGTCAGCCCACAGGAGAACGCCCTTACCCACAGGGCCTTGCGGTGCTCTCCTCTCTTCCATCCTGGGTCTTACATCAACAGAGACGGACGTAGGCGGACGCATCAGTTGCCAACTGGAAAACACAAAGTGACCGTCTGAATCACCGCTGCATCTTGATACCATTTTAATACCTAACAGTTATTACAAAAATAAACTACAAACCTGTCCCTGTCACTCGCCGGACCAGGGGAACTCGATGGTAGGGGTCTTGTAGTCTCTGTGCTGCCCACTGAGAAGCCTGCACCTAAATTAGTCATATGAATGGGTCCATGCTATGAGCAGAAACACACACAGCCACGATTAGCAGACGTCTAAAGCCCTGTCCTGACACCTATAAAACGTTTTCCCAAAGTCCAAAATCATACTGAGTCATTTTCCTCATCTCTTCTGAGAGAAACTTAAAAAAACATCCAATAAAATGCCTTTTCTGAAAACCCATATTAATAGAAGAAACTTATGGACAAACTGCAAAAGAGACTAACCAGAAAACAGCACCAATCAAAATATATGAAAGAAAAAAAAGAAAGAAAAAAAAAGCACGGACAAACAAACATGGAGTCAAAGTATTAAAAAAAAAAAACAAGATGAAGCGATGCTGCAAATGTAAAGCAACGTTTTCATTACCTGATAACCAAACAGGCCGCTGTCCCTCTCGTCTGGTACCTCCTCTGTGAAGCGTCTTTTCTGTGGTGGGTTGACCGGGCCGGCAGGAGGGGGAGCTTTGGTTGTTGCTGCAGCAGAGGGAGGAAAAGGAACTGGAGGAAGCGTCTGCAGAGGAGCCAGACAACACCAGCTGGTTATTTCTCTGCAATATAATCTGAATTTGATGCTTTTTTTAAACGTCTGAATGAAGACGAGCTGAAGCCCTGAAACAGTCAAATGAGTTAGGAGCCAAAATAAATAAATAAATAAACTACTCTTGTATGATTCAGTTTTAATTATTTCACTATTTATTGTGCACTGAAAAGGATTTACTTTTTTTAGAATTAATATTCTGTTTAGATTTTATTGACACATAAATGGCTAAAATTGACAAATTAGAAAAAGGTCAAACTGCAGAACACAGCAGCCAAAATAAATAAATAAAATAAAATAAGACTTTTAAATTAACTTCTTCTTTACAGAACAACAGAAATGATTAAGGAAATATCAAACCAAAACAACTACAAGGAAATAATACACAACATAAAATGCTAAATTAAAGATTCAAAGTAATCTAAAATATTTTCAAATAATTCTTAAACACACAGCATTTATAAAATGTTATTATTGTTGCAAGTTAATCAACAAAAATTGGAGTCATAAATACACAAAGTACCCTCTGAGATTCAATTCAACTCGGTTTATTTAAATAACATCACATTAAAACAGAAGTCATCTCAGGGCACTGAGGGCACTGAACAGAAACATTCACAAACATTATCAAAGCCAATTACGGTATTAAAAGTTATCTATCTAAGGAAGCCAGCAGATTGAGTTGAATCTTCACTTTGTCTCCCATGTAAGAATATGATGCAAGTCCATGTCAGAAAAAGATAGATTTTTGTCTTCTGTGCCCAAAACAAATCGTTTTGTTTATACATCATCATTAGACTATAGTCTCACAGGTTTTCTACCTGTTAAATTTATTTTCATTTAGCTTTTTGTGTTTCTAAGAACATTTTATATCAATTTCAGCAACAGGCAATGAAGACAAACCCATCCACACCAAGACCACATTAACAAAATGATTCTGTCTATGAAGTGTTTTTATTTGGTGTAATAATTTAATCCCCCCACCCCAGTTAACAAAAATCCCAAACACTGTTTTGAGAATGAATAATCAATCAAGCAATCAATAAATCCATCCATCCATCCATCCATCCATCCATCCATCCGTAGTAATGTTGCTTTTTGTGTTTTTATTTGTATGTTAAACTTGCTGATTGTCTGTTCACTTTTTTTTTAGGCTGCCACCTGTGACGCGACCAGAGACATTGACAGCCCGCGCAGGTGTTCCCCATCAGCCAAAATGACATGGAAGCCAAGAATGGGGAATAAAAAGCGCGGGACAATGAAAGAAGGGTGCGTCAGTGTGAGAGCGTGTGAGTGCGACAGGACCACCGGAACGGCGGACGCGCACAGCCACCGCCGTGGGACGGGAGGTGCGTTGGCTAGGGAGCGCAATGGCCAGTGAGCAACCACCACCAAGGGGCAACAGCCGGGGACAAGCAGAGCAGCAGAACTGAAGGCACGGTGATTTGGAGCAGAGGCGAGTGGGGGGAGGACAAACACAAGAAGCCAGCTACGCTGGTCGGCACAGTGGATCATGTCCTGCTGGAGTGTGCAGTCGTCCGGGTCTGGTGTTGAGGGCGGAGGATCGAGCGTTGGAGATAGCTGGAGGTCGAGGTTGCCATGGGACGCCGGACTCACGGAGGTACGAGCGCTGGGTGAGGTCGAGACCATGGAGGGACACCGGACTCTGGACAGAGTGCCAGGCGATCCCTAAAGGTCGAGACTCTGGACCAACTGGGAGTGCCGTGCAAAGGCAAGAGGACAACGCCCCCCTCAGCTAAGACTGCTTCTTTCCCTCAGACTGTTTTAACCGTGTTGCCTTTTTAATCCTTTATTTTATAGACTGCTCTTAATGACTGTTTTTTAACATTTGAACTGCTTGCAGCAATATTCCTGGGTGCCAATAAACGATTGTAAATCTCTACTGGCTGGCTTTGTGAGACACTGCTCACCCCTGCGATACGAACCTGACCTTATTCCTAGTTCAACTAGGTGGCGTTGCTGATTTTTAGTTTAAATTTTTGTGTCTGGTTTAGAAATAAACACAGTACCGCTCGGCAGCCAACACATCCATAATATTTACCCAAAAATTCCTTTTCGGGTCATGGGGGTCACTGGTGCCCATGTTCAGCTATCACTGTGTGAGAGGCAGGGGACACCCTGGACAGGTCTCCAGTCCATCACAGGGACACATGGAGACAAATGAGACAAACAACCATTCACTCTCTCACCTAGGGACTATTTAGAGTTGCCAATCAGCTTAACATGCATATTTCTGGTCTGTAGGAAGAAAACAGAGTACCGTATTTTTCGGACTATAGGTCGCACCGGAATATAGGTCGCATTGTCCAATTGTTGCCAAAAAGTTGGAAAAATCCATAAACAGGTTGCACCGGAATATAGGTCGCACCTACGTCACTGCCGACGTAACGCGTCATCCACTGCTGACGTGATGCGTCACCGCTGAGACAACCCGGAAATGTGGGCCGAGTGTTTAGCTCTGCTGCAAATGTCTGCCACAAGAGAACAGCAAGGCTTTTAAGAAGATTAACACGGTAAAAACTATTGTTTGCTAAAAATTATAGCTGACATTATAGCACAAGGGTTAGTGGTTTATTAGCCGAGTGGTTTATTAGCTATTTGCTAAAATATACGAAGCTAACTCGACACGGTTGCGTCTCTTAAAAAATGAATTAAAAAATGAATTTGATCTCAAATGTCTTATACAAGGCATCCGTTTGTAAATAAAACTCATATAATTACACTCTGGCAGCAGAAAAAATATCCACTGAGTGGTTTCTGAGCTATTTATAACGTAAACAGAAATAAAACCAAAGCTAACTCGACACGGTTGCGTCTCTTAAAAAATGAATAAAAAAACTCAAATGTCTTATACAGGGCATCAGTTTGTAAATAAAACCCATAGAATTACACTCTGGCAGCAGAAAAAAATATCCACTGAGTGGTTTCTGAGCTATTTATAACGTAAACAGAAATAAAACTAAAAGACCTAGCTAACCACTAATAAAATATCATTTTTTTTAATCTCAAACATCTCATAAAGCTACTTACTTGTAAATGTCCATATAGTGATTACATTCTGTAAGTTTCAGAAATATCCACTGAGTGGTTTCTGAGCTATTTATAACGTTATCAACAGAAGCTAACCGCTAATAAAAGATCGTTTTTTTATTTTATTTTTTTTTTATCTCAAACATCTCATAAAGCTAGTCAGTTGTAAATGACCACCAAATAATTACGCTCTGTAAGTTTCAAGAAACTTAAGTTTTTGTATTTTGTGTGGTTTATGAGTTATCTTGCTAAAAAACACAGCTAACTACCGGTACACAGCTAATAGCAGCTACCTCCAGAGCAGGAGGCCGGGCAGCGACAAGAGTCAGTGGGAGCAGAAGAGGCTTTTTTTCCAGACACATGAGCTGGAAACGGTCGGTGGACTCTCTGGAAGTGTCCCCCTAGTGGACAAAAGTGGTACTGCACCATTTTCTGCCAAAACGAAAAACGGTCACATCTGAGCCAAAAATTGGTCTAAAAATATGGGAAAAAATCCATAAATAGGTCTCACCTGACTATAGGTCGCAGGCCATGAAAAAATGATAAAAAACCGCGACCTATAGTCGGAAAAATACGGTACCTGGAGAAAACCATGCATGGAGAGAACATACAAACTTCACCCAAAAAAGGACACAGGACTTCTTCAATCTGAGGAACCAACAACAAACTGAATCCCACAAACAGCACATTCCCAGTTTGTGTTTGTGGGACTCAAGTTTGTTTGGTGGCAGTCCTTTGGATGAGAACGAAACGTCTCAGTAAAAAAAAATGTAAAGATGACCCGACTGAGCATTGTTAAGGGTGCTAACTAATCTTTAAAGCTTTGACATGCAAGGCAGCGGGTGATATGCATTCATTCAAGGAATCCTTTCATTCCCTTAGTTGTATTCAGTTCAAGCGAGATTGATAAAGAGCTGATTAGCAGCAGCTCAGATTACTTAGAAGTTTGAGTACTCATCTATCAAATCGTCCATATTTTGTACCTTATCAGATTTAGTGACACTGCCTAAAACTGTTGCACAGCCTAAAGCTATTCCTACCTGTTGCAGCATGTCTGGGGCAGGGGCCACAGTTGGAGCAGGAACAGGAGCAGAGCCTGGGCATAGAGGGTACTGAGAAGGCCCACCTGCAGGAGCCGCTTTGGGTACAGGGGGTAGTACAGGAAAAGGCGGCGGGGCCGGTAGGGGATTTGGCGGTGGTGGTACAAGTACGGAGTAGGGTTTCTGGTATCCAGCAGGGGAGAAGTAAGGAGGTGGAGTCGGCACTCCGTTCACTGCAGGAGGCTGGGTGAAGCCTGGGGAACAGGAGCAGAACACATCAAGACCCACTGCTGCACTTTATTCATAGGTTTGTGCTCATGTTTATTTGTCAACCACAGCAAATCATCTAGATCCAATCAAAACATGAAAAGCATTGTTAGGATAAAGGTTTTAAAAGTGAAGTACAGCTCAGTTGTGTTGTACCTTGTTGTGCTGGCATCATGGAGCCCATTTGATTAAGGTGGTGAGGATACTCAGCACGAACCTAGAAGGAAAATAAACATTTTGTGTTTTAACGATTGGAGGACAAATTAAAACCAATATAAACATTTCACTCCATCTTAAAAGGAATGTATGACAGAACTTTTAGGAACAATTTTTACACATCAGCACCTCTGAGGAGCAACACCTTTCCTTTGAACTTTAAGTTGTATTTTTGCAGATAACTCTTGTGGTTTCAGGCAGAACGAAAAAGATGCTAACACCACCTATACTTTTGTGACCAAAGTATGCAATACAGTATATTATCTCAGTGGAACATCTGCAGAAGCCACAAGAAAGTACAGTACGTTACGTTTTTTAATTTTTCATTGTGCGCCACTTTGTCTGCAGTATTTTTTCCCCCACTGATCATTCTGTCATTTTTTGCTGACATAGTCACATTATTTGACAACCACCTGCGTGATAGTGATCTGATGATGCAAATTTGTTTTCCATTTATTTGCAGATCGTACCACTATCATCATGCTCGTGTTTTGGAATTAACATATTTGTCGTACAGTTCTCTCATCATTGCTCAGAAACAGAATCAAAGGTTCACTTACTATGGAAAAATCAATCAATTTTACCCTGCTAGCTAGAACAATGCTACCCCTGAGCTGAGACATGGAAAAAAAATTCATATTTTCTACTTGTGAATATTTTGTGTTAATCCCAGTATTTAATTTTTCCAGTTGACTGCTTTAAGATTTGATACTTTTATACATCCTGAGTAAAGAGTTTGCTCCAGTCTGTAATGTTTTCAAACATCTCGGATCCGTTCACGATCCTGAAACCTGGACTGAGAACCAGTGAACTCATCCCATCAGGGAAATCAATAAATTATTTGATTATCACTTTATTAAGCTGGAATTTTTCTATCCTGCTGTGTTTTTGGATCTTACATACTCAGGAAACGTTATTTGTACTGGTAATAAAAGAAGAGAGAGACTTCAACAGTTTTATTTCAGTTAAATTTAATCACGTTTATACAAACCGGATTCCAAAAAAGTTGGGACACTAAACAAATTGTGAATAAAAACTGAATGCAATGATGTGGAGGTGCCAACATCTAATATTTTATTCAGAATAGAACACAAATCACAGATCAAAAGTTTAAACTGAGAGAATGTATCATTTTAAGGGAAAAATATGTTGTTTCAAAATTTCATGGCGTCAACAAATCCCCAAAAAGTTGGGACAAGTCCATTTTTACCACTGTGTGGCATCCCCCCTTCTTCTTACAACACTCAACAGACGTCTGGGGACAGAGGAGACCAGTTTCTCAAGTTTAGAAATAGGAATGCTCTCCCATTCATGTCTAATACAGGCCTCTAACTCAGTGTTTTTCAACCACTGTTCTGCGGCACACTACGTCAGGTGTGCCGTGGAAATAATCCAATTTCACTTACCGGTAACTGGTCTAAAAAGATTTTTTGAAAACGAATTAATTATCTGCGTTCGGCCGTACGCTGCTCTACGCCGTTCGTACGCAGAGGCACACGCGTATCCCCGCAGGGCATGTACGCGCAAAGCTCAATTTTTACGACCGCGAACGCAAGCGCGTTGTCGCACAATAAACTGCCCGGCGCCGGACGGTTTTGTATGCGACACAAATGTATTAAATTCCCCTTCTTCATCCCTGATCTGGCCTTTTCTTTTGTTTTTTTGCCAAAAGTCAAGTGATCGCTTCCTCCTCCGCTGACTCCATGACTGAAATGATGAGGAAATGAATGAATTTGTCATGAGCGAATTAAACTCGGGTCCAACGTGGCTGCACGAGGTTCTGCAGATTTCCTGGTGTAATGGTCTGATGTGTGGGATGCAGGACCAGTGCTCCCTGTTTTTAGTTTATTTTTTAGAACTTTTTATTAACATATAAACACAGAACACCGCTGCGGCAGAAGCTGCCGGCTCTCGCCTTTTTTTTCCACCCGACCTGTCAATCAATTCAGTAGGCGTGTCAGCAAATGACCAATCAGCGTCATAGAATTTGGTGCGAAAACGCTGGAGCCTCAAGCTGAGCTATGGGAATGAACTGCCTGCGTAAATTACGCGCTTAGGGACCGGCGTAGGGCCGTACGCAGATATACTGGAGCCTTTATTTACATTTCGTTTGGATTTACTTTTACCGGGGACGCAACGACACCGACTACGTTGTGCTTGGTATGCAGTGAGAAGCTGTTTATTTCATTCCTATTCAAGACACTTTGATAAGAATGACTACCGGTATATATTTAATATACCATACCATTTTATTTATAAAGCACTTTAAACAGGAACAAGGCCAAACCAAAGTGCTGAACAAACAAACAAACAACAGGCAACACACACAATGAAGTACAAAACAAAAGACAAAGAACATTGCAGATCATAAATAGAACGACCAAATACAAATCAGCTGGTGTAGAATATAGGCGGATACAGAGTATCTTTGTTTACAATTTTGGTTGGTGGTGTGCCTCGTGATTTTTTTTCAATAAAAAAACTGTGCCTTGGCTCAAAAAAGGTTGAAAAACACTGCTGTAACTGTTTAATCGTCTTGGGCCTTCTTTGTCGCACCTTCCTCTTTATGATGCGCCAAATGTTCTCTATAGGTGAAAGATCTGGACTGCAGGCTGGACATTTCAGTACCCGGATCCTTCTCCTACGTAGCCATGATGTTGTGATTGCTGCAGAATGTGGTCTGGCATTATCTTGTTGAAAAATGCAGGGTCTTCCCTGAAAGAGATGACGTCTAGATGGAGCATATGTTGTTCTAGAACCTGAACATAGTTCTCTGCATTAATGGTGCCTTTCCAGACATGCAAGCTGCCCATGCCACAAGCGCTCATGCAACCCCATACCATCAGTGATGCAGGCTTCTGAACGGAGCGTTGATAACAACTTGGGCTATCCTTGTCCTCTCTGGTCCGGATGACATGGCGTCCCAGTGTTCCATAAAGAACTTCAAATCGTGACTCATCTGACCACAGAACAGTCTTCCATTTTGCCACACTCCATTTTAAATGACCCCTGGCCCAGTGCAAACGTCTGAGCTTGTGGAGCTTGCTTAGAAATGGCTTCCTCTTTGCACTGTAGAGTTTCAGCTGGCAACGGCGGATGGCACAGTGGATTGTGTTCACTGACAATGCTTTCTGGAAGTATTCCTGAGCCCATTCTGTTATTTCCTTGACAGTGGCATTCCTGTTTGAGGTGCAGTGACGTTTAAGGGCCCGGAGATCACGAGCATCCAGTAGAGTTTTACGGCCTTGACCCTTACGCACAGTGATTGTTCCAGATTCTCTGAATCTTTTGATGATGTTATGCACGGTTGATGATGATAACTTAAAAGTCTTTGCTATTTTACGCTGGGTAACACCATTCTGGTATTGCTGCACTATCTTTCTGTGCAACAATGGTGGAATTGGTGATCCTCTTACCATCTTGGCTTCTGAGAGACACTGACACTCTGAGAAGCTCTTTTTATACCCAATCATGTTGTCAATTGACCTAATTAGTGTTAATTGGTCTTCCAGCTGTTCGTTATATGCTCAATTTCCTTTTTCCAGCCACTTATTGCTACTTGTCCCAACTTTTTTGGGATTTGTTGACACTGTGAAATTTTGAATCAACATATTTTTCCTTTAAAATGTTACATTTACTCAGATTAAACTTTTGATCTGTCATCTATGTTCTATTACGAATAAAATATTGACATTTGCCATCTCCACATCATTGCATTCAGTTTTTATTCACAACTTTTTGGGAATCCGGTTTGTGTTAGTCAACACAATCAATTCAATAATACAGTACTTTATTAATCCCAAAAGGAAATTAAATGTTGTAACTCATTATCCTCATTTCATTAAGAGATGCTATAGATACTGATGGCTGTAGGCAGGAAGGTCCGTAGAGTGGATCCAAAGAAACTGGCCGCACAAGCCGTCCGATCCGTCCACCTAGATTCAACTGGCCTCTTGGTTCACCCGGGCTGCAGGACTGCCCAAATGCTGGGCTGAACTCTTTCCAGAGTGATGGCCACTCCTTCCAGCAGCCTGTTGAGCTCCTTGTTGCTGCGGACAGCCATCTGGGACTCGGAGACGATCCCGATCCTTCTGCTGTCACGAGCCGTGTTTCCTGCCAGTTCCAGGATCCCAATGGTCAGACACTCGAGCACAGCTGGCAGGGAGATGGGAATGCATCCACGGCGCCTCCTTTTTAACTCATTTGAGATTTGGGGCTGTAGTTGAGGTATTATTTGAGCTTTTGAGATGTTAATCAACTACTCCTGGTTGTAGAAAACCACCTTGTTGTTACGGTTACGCATCATAACAAATGCCCAAAAGTAAAAAAGTTTCTGTAAAAATCTATCCAGCTGCACACCATCCAATACCAGAGGAAACAATAATCCAAAAAAAGTGACTAACGTCCAGAAAAAGAGGAATTAAAAGTTTCCAAAAGCAAAACCTCAGAATGAATGTAACAGAGCTACTCCAACATGCAGCCACCTGGAGCGGCGCAATTCTAGAACATAGGCCATAACTATTCAGAAAGAATTTATCCAGTTTTGAAACATAGTCGCAGAAAACGACTCACCGTCTGAAGAAGATTCTCACACAAGGTTTTTGCTGCTGCGAGTCCATCTGGTTTAGAATGACTAGAAAAGCAAAACAACATTTAGGTCTACAGAAAGCGGAAAAATACACCAATTTATTTCACAACTATCGCCTCTAATTTGCCAACTTTTTTCTTGAACTTAAAGGACGCCAGCACCCACCTAATGTAAATATACATGGGTTCAAAGGCCTCTCGTCCAGATGCGGGTTCCAAACAGCCTGATCCTTTTCCTCGGAGGAAAACTTTGGCCCCAGTCTCAGCCTGAATGTGCTGCAGATATGAACAGCCGGGGCCCTCGACGCGCTCTTTGACCACAAAGCCTGGCACGTTGTGCTCCAGGCCCACAAAGATCTTATCCTGAACAAAATGCATCTGAAAAGTGACGCACAAAACAATAAATCAGGTGATGGTGTTTTATACATTAATGGTAGCACTTTTTTTTTTTTATTAGATGCAATACTCGTTAAAAAAGTGTAAACTTTATAACAACAAAAGAGCATCTGTATTAGCAAAATGAGATTTAAAACAGAATACACTTCATGGTCAGTTGTTTGAAATAATACAAGCCTTTACAAATGTGTGTAAAGCTCAAAATCCTTAGAATAGATTTTATTTCTATGTACAGTACTGTACTGGGAAAATTGTACATTACTGTATATTCTTCAAACCATGAAGAAAAATGTATAATAAAATTTAATCACTTTACAGAAAATGAACATGTGTTGGCATTTTGATTTACAAACTCATATTTATAAACTGAAAAGTTTTTAGGATGTATCATTATTGTGAATCAATATTTAGTTGTATAATCACATTCTGAGAACTGCTTCACATCTGTGTTGCATGGAGTCAACCAACTTCTGGCAGCTGTGAACTGATATTCCACTGCAAGATGATTTGACAACATTCCACAATTCCTCTGCATTTCTTGGTTTGGCCTCAGAAACAGCATTTTTGGTGTCACCCCACAAGGTTTCAATCAGATTAAGGTCCAGGGATTGAGCTGGCCACGCCATAACTTTGTTGGTTTGGAACAAAGGTGCTGCTCGCTTACTGGAGTGTCTGGGGTTGTTGTCTTGTTCAAACATCCATTCCAAGAGCATTTCCTCTTCTGCACAAAGTAACATGATCTCTTCAAGTATTCTGATTATGGAAACTGATCCATGATCCCTTGTATGTGATTGATTAAAGGCCCAACACCACAATAAGAGAAGCATCCCCATGATGCTTGAAGCACCATGCTTCAGTCTTCAGGGTGTACTGTACTGTGGCTTGAAATCAGTGATTAGGGGTCAGCTGACAAACTGTCTGTGGCCCGTGTAGCCAAAAAAAAATACAAGCTTACATTCATCAACCCACAAAATTACGGTAATCATTTCTTTATAGGCCAGTTGATGTGTTCTTTGGCAAATAATCTCTTCAGCACATTTTTTTTTTAACAGTGAGACTTTGCGGGGACTTCTTTAATGATAGATTAGCTTCGCTCAGGCGTCTTCTAATTGTCAGTAGTACCAACCGTTAACTTCTGTCTGACCTTCTTAGTTTCCTCTGGGGCTGATCATTGGCTGACTCTTTGCCATTCTAGATTTTCTTTGATCCATACAAATGGCATTTGTTGGTTTTCTTCCACGTCTCTCTGGATTTGCTTTCCATTTTAAAGCATTGGAGATAATATATCGCTCACTGTGATCACTGATCACTTTTTTATGCGTTTCCCCCTCTCCAATAAATGTTTTATCAAAGCACGCTGTTCTTCAGAACATTGCCTGAAACGACACATTTTTGTCAGATTTTCAAAGAGAAATGCATGCACAACATGGCTTCATCCATAAATGTAGGCCAGCTGATTGACACCTGCTTCCTCACAGAAAAAAATGACCTCAGTAATTGAACTCCACACTGCTATTATTTGGAACACGCCTCTTTCAATCAATTATTCAATTACACAAACTCAGGAACATGAATAGAATCAATGTTGGTTATGTTGGTTTTCTATGACTCTACTACACCTACTAGTAAATCCTTTGCTATGTGGTAAAATAATTTCTACCAAAAACGGTGATTGATCTGGCTAGTCTAGTTGGACCGTTACTATTTAACACACCTGGATGTTTTAGGGCAAAAACATTTTCAGTCAATGCTTGAGTGTAAATCTGCACCAAACCTTACCCCTGACTGAAAGTGAGGCTTCTGGTTGGTAACAGGGGGTAAGGAGGATGGAGTTGGGTTTTGCTGATTGCATATTGTGACTGGGGCCCCACTTGGGTAGAATGAAGGTGATGATGATGAGACGGAGGCAGTTGCAGCCTTCACAACACCATTGGCGATGATCTCTTTGATTTTATTTACTGCTTCTAGAGAAGGAGGGATAAAGAGATTGGCAGTCAAATCCTAATCTGCATGTAAGAAATATTCACAATAAAATGAAGTTAATAAAAGTACTGACTGTCGACGAGCTCTCTTGTCTGTCCTTGGATGTGCAAATACAGCGGTCGTGAACTGTGGGAGCAGAAACAAGGTCATATTAACGGTGTCTATAGGTTTTATGGTCAACTGCTAAAAATATAAAACAAGAAAAGTCACCCATGCGTTGCTTGGCTCTTTTGCTCTGCTGTCATGTAACACCCTCTTGTTGAAACCGCCGCTTCGCTCACTTTACTGATCTGTAGATAAAACACAATATGTACATCCTAAACCATCCACTCAGTTCTACAAACTCTAAATATTCATGCTGCTGCTGACCTCGTCCTGTATTTGAACACGTGTCAGAAGATTTCGACAGCTTAAAGGGACATCATTGATCTCAACTTCAGCTATCACCAGGGTGTCTTTAGGTTTTGTCACTGCTGAAGGTTTTTTCACAGTGGTAACCGGAGTCTGAAAGGATAAGATAAAGTTATGGTAAAATAAAAGTTATTAGTGTAAACACAATTCTAGAAAAATTGTTTATGAGTATGGTCAAATGGATTTTCCTTTTTTTGGTGAAATTGTATGTGGGAAGAAGTTAGTACAGGTGTTAAAGTGCGACTAAACCCAAAATTAACTTTTTTTAGCTGATAAACTCCCTAGAATGTGTTTAAAATGTTATCTAGCACTATGGCTGTGTTTATTCTCACATAATTGTGCATATCTGTGTAAATTGGCAATATTTGGCAATATTTGGTCTAAAAATGTGTTTACGGTAGTTCTATGGGTTGAACTGGTGGATTACACCTTAATTTTCTTATTTGTGCAAACGCTCATGTGTGACATGTCTGCTCATGTGTGATGTCACACAGGTGGTTCAAGCAGAGCCAATCCCCTGCAGAGATGAGAAGTGCATACCTTATATGGAAGTGCTGCATTTCACTCCTGACAAGCGGTTTTATTTTTCTTTTCATTTTCATTTTTTTAGGCCTTTGGTTTTGGATGGAATGGGTGGAATAGATAAATACATCTACATGTTTATTCTTTGTTGTTGCTTGGTGTATGTTGTTGGCTAGAGGTTTAATTTGTTTTAGGTTGTTGCAGGTGGAGGCGTGAACAAAAGCACAACTCTACCTCCACCCTTCCTTGTCTCTCGACACGCCCATTTTCAGGGAGATTTTGGAAGGAGGAGTTACCGTCTCAACTTGTGTTGAGTTTCACTTTAAGGAGGAGAAAGATGGAGGAAGTAAAGGAGGAGTAGTTATCTTGAAGTGTTTAACCAGAAATGACACTCTCCATGCGATATCAGCTTGACCCAGGTCCGGTAGGTAAAACAATCAGTGACTCGTTACCTTTGACGGTCAGCCAAGAATGGATCTGTCCTTGACGTCGAAGGAGGTCAGTCCGTTTACCATCAGCGACTCCTGAATGTCTGCCTCATCGAGTAAAGTAGCAAGCATTTCCGGGTTTGGTTTTCAAGATAAAATATTCCTTGAGAGGAAAATTCATTCACAGCTTGGAGCTTAACGCTCGAGTCGGGCTTACAGCGAGGCTGCTGTAACCCTTTGCTGAGGAAACGCGGGTCTTTGGCATCTGACCAAGCATACACAGCTTAAAGAGAACGTTTCACATCCCACTTCTTCACAGAACTAGCAGTTCCAGGAAGTTTAGAACTTTTAAAGAGGATCTGACGTCAGTGACTTGCTCCTTCCCGATTGGTTCGTTCGACCAATGGGAGGGAGTTACTTGAGGTTATTTCCAGTCAGACAGTGAAGGTTAGTTTAGAAGAACAGAGAAAGAGTTGTTTTAAGAGAAGATAGAAAACAGTCACCAGCTTCTGATTTAAACTTGATTAAACTCTTTCTCATTTGTAAACAAAACTGAACAGTACAATTTGACACGTTCTTCAACTTTGCCATAGTTGAACACCATCACATGAAGAATTAACCTGCATAGTAACAGCATAAACAATGATCCTTCACATATTGAAAAATAACACTGCTCATACGAATAACTCAAGGTTATAAAAATGACAGAAGGTTATTCTGTTGAATACATTTGAGTGAATACATTTACATTTGAATTATAACAAATTTAAAGAGTAAAAAGAGTCTCTTGTGAGTGATTATGTTCTTAGATTCAAGCTAAATGTAATAAACTGATCCTCTCAGTGAAACAGACATTAACACTAGGGGTGTAACGGTACACTAAAATCCCATTTCGGTTCGGTTCAATTACAAGGAGGGCTCGGTTCGGTTTATTTTCGGTTTATTTTCTGTACACAAAAAAAAAAGACAAAATAAAGACTTACAAAATGTTTATTTTGAAAATATGCCAAAAATATGTTTGTATTGTATTGTAGTAATAAATAAAAGTGACCCATTTGGATGATATTTTAAATAAACAGCACTCTACAATAAATAAATTATATTAAAAATAATAAAAATCTTAATAAATACAATAACAGTCAGAACCAGAACAATAAGCAGCAACAGACTGTTTACAATCTAACTAATCAAGTTTTTGTCCAGTAGCAGCAGTGTGGCTGTATTTGTCCTCATTACTCACAACCAGAGTTCAGTTCAGTCATCACACACTTCTTAGCTGCAGCAGGTGATCTCTGGTGGATTTCCCTGAAGTGGAAGAGACATGCTACCTCTGTAACTGGAAATACTGGAAATAAAAAACAGAGGTAAAAAAAATAAGTTAATAAGATTATGATTTTAAATAATAATAAATTATAAATAATAATTATAATAAAAGAACAATACCTCTTGAACGGTTGAATCTCCCACTCATCATCAGGGCAGGGCTTAAATCAGCTCCAGGACTTGTTCACAATCAGTTTTAGTTTTTTCATAAAGAGCTGAACTTTTTGACTTAAGTGTTGACGTGATGGATGTCTCATAGCAAGGATCAACTGCGCATAAAAAACATTCAGACTAGATTCAGATCTTTAAAAACTCATACAGTTTGTGTTATTGCTTTGGACCGTTCTGATTACCTGATAAAATTTGTTTAAATGCAGCTGCTTTTAGCGGTGTTTCTGCAACAACTGCTGTTTCTGTTCACATTCCGATGACGTAGTTTCCAGCGCGTTCACGTTAGACGTGTTGCTGCTGCAGAGAGCTGCGTCACGCAGCTGCTGCAGAGTCGTCCACAAACAGCTTTGAACGTGTGTTTGTCTTAACAAGAAAGCCATAACATTCCCAAACAGGAGAGCAGCTAATGGCTAATACAGGTAGTCCCCGACTTACGAACACTCTTACTTCCGAGGTCCCGGACTTATGATCATGCATCTCATTTAAAAAAATAAATAAAAAATAATAATAATATTTTTTTTAAAAATGAATACATGTACAGTACTGGACAGTCACCAAGCACTTAGCCTATCCTAACACAGTTTTTAAAGATGAAGGAATGAGTTGAATTGTCTCCCTTTCACATAAAGTGAAAGTAGCTCCCTTTATGGGAATGGAGCCTGCAGGGAGGAGGGAGACAATTCAACTGACTCCATCTTTAAAAACTGTGTTAGGATAGGCTAAGTGCTTGGTGACTGTACAGTACTGTACATTTATCTATTTATAAATAAAAACAATAAAAAAATAAAAATACTGTATATACTGTAC
>JBBPBX010001589.1:0-54250 GCA_038048925.1 Garcialebias charrua | reverse complement strand
CCAAGAACGCCCGTGGACGGGTGACCCAGAACACCCGTGGACGGGTGGCCCAGAACGCCCGTGGACAGGTGACCCAGAACGTCAGTGGAAGGGTGACCCAGAACGTCCGTGGACGGGTGGCCCAGAACACCCGTGGACGGGTGACCCAGATCGCCGCCCGTGGACGGGTGACCCAGAACGCCGCTCGTGGACGGTTGACCCAGAACGCCGCTCGTGGACGGTTGACCCAGAACGCCGCCCGTGGACGGGTGACCCAGAACGCCGCCCGTGGACGGGTGACCCAGAACGCCGCCCGTGGACGGGTGACCCAGAACGCCGCCCGTGGACGGGTGGCCTAGAACGCCCGTGGACGAGTGACCCAAAACGCTCGTGGACGCGTGGCCCAGAACGCTTGTGGACAGGTGACCCAGAACGCTCGTGGACGGGTGGCCGTGGATGGGTGACCCAGAACGCTCTTGGACGTGTGACCCTGTGACCCAGAACGCCTGTGAACGGTGGCCAAGAACGCTTGTGTACGGGTGACCCAGAACGCTCGTGGACGTGTGACCCTGTGGCCCAGAATGCCCGTGGACGTGTGTCCAAGAACGCTTGTGGACGGGTGACCCAGAACATCTGTGGACGGTGGCCCACAACGCCCTTGGACGTGTGCATAAGTCTCAGTTTGCTGTCATTCAGTTCTAGCTTGATCAGTTAAAAATTGTTTCTCTTCTGCACTTCTTGTGGTAACACATGTAGATGGTGTGACAGTTCATTTCAGTACCACTCGTAAATTCAATAATTCATACTGAAATATTAGCTACCTATAAACTGTGAAAACGTCAGGTTAAAATTTCCATTTCCATTGACTGTTCTCATTAATACAGTTTTTTGTTTTCAATGCAGGATGTTTTTACAGAAACAGTACGTTTTGTGGGTTACTGTCAACTTTTTAAATTACGGTCAAATAATAAAGTCCCAATTACCAGCAAAGTACGCTTCAGGCTTGTAATGGTGATTTCTTTAAAGCTTGTCCCACTTGTGTGTTCTTCTGTCTTTAGTCTCCACCCAGAGAGGGCAGCCAGGGTGAGCTGACACCAGCCAACAGCCAGACCAGGTTGAGCACCAACATGTGAGAATCGCTCTTCATCATTCACCATCGCTCTTACTCTTTTTCACAAAGTACCTGGATGCCAAGTTTCTGAAACTATCTGTTGGATTGATGTTGGGAATAACACCCTGAGTTTGAGAGTGTGTTTATTTTAACCTAAGATCTTGAGTCATAAATAACCAACAAGAAATACACTTAAATTCTGGATGGAGAAATTGTGAGCTGCATTTGAAATAATAAAAAAAAAACTTTACACTTAACGTTGTGATTGTTTTATTGTTTGCTATCAGGAAAGACAGGAAGCTGTAAAATCATCTATACAGTATGTGTGTTTGTATAGTAGCAAAATATCTAATGTACTACTGGACATATATTAATGATCTTCCAGAAATAATTTGCTAAACATATCATTTTACAAACTAAAAAGGCTGCAGCAAAGCTCTATTATGCCAAAACAAAATTACAAAGAATCCTCTTCATGGGTCTCTACAGTGAGTCATCCTCCTCCATCTCCCTGTCCTCTGTCTTCACTCCAACTACTTCCATGTCTCCTCTAACTAATAATAATAATAATAATGAATTCAATTTATAACGCACTTTTCATTAATGAAAATCTCAAAGTGCTACAAGGAGCAACAGAATTAAATGTTAATAAAACAAATAATAAAACAATTAAGATCAATAACAATATCAGCTAAGATCAAAAGTAGAATCATGAGGAGGTAGAGTATGCTTGGTCGAAAAGAAAGGTCTTCAAGCCGCTCTTAAAGTCAACCACAGACTGTGTAAGTAAGTAAGTAAGTAAAGTTTATTTATATAGCACTTTTCGCAGATAAAATCACAAAGTGCTGTACAACATATAAATAAAAAAATAAAATAAACAGAAGAATTACTGTATTAAAATCTGATTAATCAAAACAATAAGAACAGCTGATAAAAACAAGAACAATTGATAAAAACACTCAATAAAAACATTTATCTAAAAGCTTGTCTGAATAAAAGTGTCTTGAGCTGGGTTTTAAAGGAATCAATAGAGGTGGTCACACGAAGAGACAGGGGCAGGGCATTCCACAGCCGGGGGGCTACGGCCTGAAAGGAAAGGTCACCCCGAGTTTTAAACCGGGTCTTAGGGACCTGTAGAAGGTTCAGTGCTGAAGAACGAAGGGTGCGGGCTGGAGAATAGGGGATCAGCATTTCTGTGATGTATTGGGGGGCCTGTCCATTTAACGCTCTAAAAGTTAATACCAAAATTTTAAAATGAATTCTAAATTTAACAGGGAGCCAATGTAGATCATATAAAACCGGTGTGATGTGAGACCTTCTATTTGTTCCTGTTAAAAGCCTCGCAGCAGCGTTCTGGACCAACTGGACACGAGCGACAGCAGACTTATTAAAACAAGTAAAAAGTGAATTGCAGTAATCTAAACGAGAAGAGATAAAAACATGAATAATCATCTCCAGGTCAGATTTGGATAAAATTGCCCTCAGTTTAGAAATGTTCCTCAGGTGATAAAAGCAGTTTCTGACCAGGAGCTTTGAATGTTTGTCCAAAGACATTGACTGGTCGAACTGAACACCAAGGTTTCTGAGGCTCGGCTGAGAAGAGGAGCCCAGAGAACCGAGGTGTTGCTTGATTAGAGGAACTTTCTGTTCAGGGGCAATGATCAGGGTTTCAGTCTTGGCAGAATTTAACTGAAGGCAGTTGTTGGCTAACCACACCTTAATCTGGGACACGCAGTTTACTAATTCATCTAACTTGTGTAATTCTGAGTCATTGAAGGAGCAGTAGAGTTGAATGTCGTCAGCATAGAAATGGTAAGAGACATTTCTGAAGCTATTTATAATCTTTGCAAGTGGTGTGATGTAAATAATGAACAGAATAGGACCCAAGACTGAACCCTGAGGAACACCATACCTTAACGGAGAGGTCTTAGACTGTATGTTATTCACAAACATTGAAAATTTTCTGTTGTTCAAATAAGAGGAAAACCACTTCAAAACAGTTCCAGAAAATCCTAATTCATGTTGTAGTCGATGTATCAGAATTGTGTGGTCGACTGTATCAAAAGCTGAAGAAAGATCTAATAAAATCAAAACACTGCTCTGACCAGAGTCTGCAGCCATCAAAATGTCATTGGATACTTTTAATAAGGCAGTTTCAGTGGAGTGCATTTTGCGAAAACCAGATTGAAACTTGTCCAGAATATTATTACTTTGCAAGAAAGTATTCAACTGTGCAGTAACTAACTTCTCCAAAATTTTAGCAAGAAAAGGTAATTTTGATATTGGCCTGTAGTTGCAGAGCTCAGTGGGGTCCAAATTGGGCTTTTTCAAAATCGGATTTAAAACTGTTTGTTTCAAAAGACATGGAACTGACCCTGTAGAAAGAGAAATGTTAATTAATTTTGCTACATGGGGACTGATGCTATCTGACACCTTTAAAAACAGTGATGCGGGGACAGCATCTAGCACACAGGAGGAAGGTTTGATCTGTTTTAGAACAACCTTCACGTCCTCTAAAGTGACAGGTGTAAATGAAGACCAGGAGCTCACTGAAGGGACTGAACTGAGGGTGACACCAAGAGCTGATTTAACATTTGCCCTGATGTTGTCAACCTTTTCTACAAAATAGTTTAAAAATTTGTTACAATCATCTAATGAGAATACAGGCACAGGAGGGAGTGGAGGTGAAACCATATTATTAATGGTATCAAACAGAACTTTTGAATTTTTCTTATTTATACTTACAAGATTAGAAAAATATGCTGACCTGGCCTGTTTAATCATTTCATTTAGGGCTGACATCAGCTCCTTTAAGTGCAGTCTGTGGACTTCAAGTTTAGAAGATTTCCACAAACGCTCTACCTTACGACATGAACTTCTGAACAACATAATTTCTTCATTTCTCCAAGGACAAGCGTTTTCACAAGAGGATATTTTGTGCTTTACAGGAGCAACCTTATCTAAGACAGACAGGCAGTGGCTATTAAAAGACTCTACAAAGGAATCAGCATCACTGCAATTAACAAAACAACTGGGCTCAAGTGATTCTGAGAATTTCTCAACCGCTTTCTGATTGATAATTCGCCTCTGGGAAATCACTTTATGAGGACAACTGTTGAGATTAAAAGACAAATTAAAATACACACAGCAGTGATCAGTGACAGGAACGTCCACCACACTCAGCTGATCAATGATGAGACCAAAAGAGAAGACAAGGTCCAAAGTATGACCTTTCTTATGTGTTGGCCCCGAAACATGCTGTTTAAGATGAAACGCCTCAGTGAGTGACAGTAACTCTGATGCTGCATTGCAGGATGAGTCATCGATATGAAAATTGAAATCTCCAAGGATTAAAATTTTCTCAAGCTTAATGACAGAAGATAAAAATTCAGAAAAATCATCTAAAAACGCACGGGCAGGACCAGGAGGTCTGTAAATTAAAACACAATAAAATGAATCAATGTTTCCAACCTTAGTCATTTGAAGTTCAAAAGAGCTGAAAGGATCCGGCTTCATGAGCCTGCAGGAAAAGCAGTCCTGATAGATGAGCGCAAGTCCACCTCCTCGTCTGGCAACCCGCGGGGTTCCAAACACTGAACAGTTTGGTGGGCACAGTTCATTTAAATGAATAAATTCCTGTTCCCGCTGCCAAGTCTCCGTCAAAAACATGAAGTCCAGTTTTTCTTCCTTGAATAAATCCCCAAGGACAAAAGTTTTATTCGCTATGGAGCGAGCATTCAGCAGGGCGATCCGAGTTGGTTTTACGCGCGCAGCTGCAGGTGCGCTCTGTGTTAGCGGACATTGCGGTGAAGAATAAACTCCGTCCACATATTTCTCCTGGCAGGAGATGGTTTGAAGGAATCTGTCACGCAGTGTGGGGAGCCGGGCATGACGAATTGGGAAGATCCGATCAGAGTGGCACAGGCTTGGTGACGCGCAGGATGGGAAAGACGCGCAGGACAGGGCCGGTTCGCGGATTGGTACCAGCCGGAGGCAGCGCTCATTTCCAGCAGACCTGGACCCGCTCCACTCGGATCTTTTCCCTCGTTGTTTCCTCATCCTGGACTGGATACCAGCTCTTGTTCCCCGCTTCCTTCTCCGGCCTCGGCGCTTTGACAGCAGCAGGTACTCGGGTGATGACGTGGCGCATTCAAAACGCGGCGTGAAAAACTCTGCATACCTGGCCCAGGTACCGCAGGCATCCTCCATATAATCCTTTATGGAAAATAACGTGTGCCGATCATATTGATATTGCTTTACAGCCAAGACACAGTTGTTTGACAGGCTAGATAAAGCAAAATAAAATACTAAACAAATCACAAAAATGTGAGACAGCCGAGAGAGAGCAGAGGTCCAGCCGTACACAGGCGCCATCATTAAAACAAATGAGAAAGAGGAACTGGAGAGGACTGTGGGGCTCTCAGACAGTCAGGAAGAGAGTTCCACAGGCGGGGGGCAGCCACACTGAAAGCCCGGTCTCCCATGGTCCTCAATTTGATTCTCGGAATGTGAAGGAGATTGCTGTTCTGTGACCGCAGCGAAGGGGTGGATGAGTGTGGAATAAGAATACAGTATCCTTCAAATAATCTGGTGAAGTTCCGTGTAAGCATTGATGTGTAATGAGAGCAGTTTTGTACTGAATTCTGTAGGTGACAGGAAGCCAATGAAGGTTATGGAGAATGGGCGTACCGTATTCTCTGGCGTATAAGTCGCACCTTTTTGCCTACATTTCTAAGCCCTGCGACTTATAGGCCGGTGCGACTTATACGTCGATTTTTCCAATATTTTGGTCATAATTTGACTTTGGTCAAAAACTCCAAAAATGGTGCAGTACCAGTTTCGGCCGCTATGGGCGCTAAGAAACCCTTTACAGTACCTACACTGTTGACATCTGCCTGGTCCAAAAATGGTGCAGTGACACAGAAGATGAAGACTTCAATGGTTTTGAATAAATAAATAAAAACCATAAAATAAATACAGTATCTGTTTCTGTCATCATTTTAAACTGAGACACGTTTTTTACTGTAATGTCAGCTAATAAAAATATATTTTTATGTGTTTATCTTTAAAGATAAATGATGAAAGACACAAAATATACAAAAATTATGTTCATTTATTAATGAAAAGTTCAACTAAGACACATCAAACAAAATACTGTAGTTTTTATGTGATAATCTTGTCAAAAGTCCTTCCAAACAATTTGGCAGCCAGTCCAAAATAATGTTAATTTATTAATGAAAAGTTCAACTAAGACACATCAAACAAAATACTGTAGTTTTTATGTGATAATCTTGTCAAAAGTCCTTCCAAACAATTTGGCAGCCAGTCCAAAATAATGTTAATTTATTAATGAAAAGTTCAACTAAGACACATCAAACAAAATACTGTAGTTTTTATGTGATAATCTTGTCAAAAGTCCTTCCAAACAATTTGGCAGCCAGTCCATTTTGGGCAAAACACCAGTTCACGTGAGGTGCGACCTATAGGCCGGTGCGACTTATACGTTGATTTTTCCATTTAATTGGGCATAATTAGGTTGGTGCGACTTATACTCCGGTGCGACTTATACGCCGACGAATATGGTAATATGTTCAAATTTACGAACTCTCAACAAGATCCTTGCTGCACTGTTTTGAATATATTGAAGTTTCTGAAGGTTTTTGCCAGGGATTCCAATAAACAGGGAGTTGCAGTAGTCGAGCCTGGAGGAGACAAAAGCATGGACGAGCTTCTCAGCATCGGAAAAAGTTAGGGATGGGCGAAGTCTGGAGATGTTTCGAAGATGGAAGAAGCAAGTTTTAAACAGATGCTTAATGTGATTTTCAAATGTAAGATTGGAGTCCATTTTTATTCCAAGATTAGTAACAGAGGTGGAGAGGGGGATGTCTTGTCCAGAAAAGGAAAGTGTTGTTATAGGAGATGTTTGTACCTGGTGAGGGGTGCCAATCAGTATGGCCTCAGTCTTGGAGCAGTTTAATTGAAGAAAGTTCTGATTCATCCATGCCCTAATTGCCTCCAGGCAGGCAGAGAGGGCAGTGAGTGAAGATGGAGATGACAAGGTGGAAGATGAGGATGCTCCAGTCCTGATGTAAAGCTGTGTATCGTCGGCATAACAGTGAAAAGAAATGTTGAACTGATTAATAATTTGACCTAAAGGCAGCATGTAAAGGGAAAACAGCAGGGGCCCCAGAACCGACCCCTGAGGGACACCACAGGAGACACAAACTGTCTGGGACGTGGCGTTGCCAAGACTAACACATTCCAGCCTATTGGAGAGGAAAGATTTGAACCAGTCCAGGACAGTGTCACAGAGACCGACCTCCACATGAAGACGGTGGAGGAGGATACTATGGTCCACAGTGTCGAAAGCTGCAGTGAGGTCAAGGAGGACAAGGATGGAGGGAGAACCAGTGTCAGCAGCCAAGAGGACATCATTGGTAACTCTCAGCAATGCAGTCTCAGTACTGTGAGCTGCCCTGAATCCAGACTGGAACTTCTCATACAGGGAGTGTTGTTGTAGGTGATCCTGCAGCTGAGCAGCAACTGCTTTTTCCAGCACTTTAGACAGAAAAGGGAGGTGTGAAATTGGGCGGTAATTAGAAAAAATGTCGGGATCCAAATTAGATTTTTTCAGAAGAGGCCTAATGATGGCAGTTTTTAGAGGCAGTGGAACATGACCAGATTGTAGAGACTGATTTATTATTTGAGTGATAAGTGGGCCTATTGCAGAATGATTGGTTTTTATGAGAGACGAGGGGAAAGGATCCAGGGCGCAGGATGAAGGCTTCATTTTCTTGATGATGGCCTCCACCTCACTCTGAACAACTTCGTCAAAGCTGTTTAGGGTCCCAGAATGCAGACGGGTGGGTGGCACACTGAGAACGGGGAGGTTGTGGAGCTGAGATCTGATAGTGTCAACTTTGGTTTTAAAAGATGAAAGAAACAGGTCGCATTTTTGAGCAGAGTCCTCAAGAGTTTGCTTAATGGGATTAAGCAGACGAGTGATTGTGGAGAAGAGCTGTTTAGAGTTTCCAGGGCAGGTGTTGATGATGTTAGAATAATATTTGGAGCGTGCTTCTTTAAGAGAATAGGCGTATGCTTTCTGATGTTCTTTATATGCCTGCTTATGCACAGACAGACCAGATGATTTTACACGTCTCTCAATAGCACGGCCAGTTGCCTTCATCTTGCGCAGCTCATCAGTGTACCAAGGGGCTGAGCGCGAGAAAGACACCAGTCTCGTCTTTAAGGGGGCGTGTAGGTCCAGGAGCTCCCGAAGAGATTGGGGCCATATCTCTTCTCTTTTCCTGGCAGCTGCATTTCTAACATCCTTCTACTAATGCAGTGTTTTTCAGCCACTGTGCCATAGCACACTAGTGTGTGAGAGATCCAGCACTAGTTTGCATTGAGAGATTGTCAGGTGTGCCATGGGAAATTCTTCAATTTCACCTAATTGGTCTAAAAATATTATCTGCAAATAATATGACATTGTCCAGTGTGTGCTGTCTAGTGCGGAGATCACCAACACGGTGCCCGCAGGAACCTCTTGTGTCGCCCGCAGGGCATGTTCTAAACATAGCACTCGTCATCAAGTAGCATCACCTAAAAATCATTAATTGTGTTTTTAAACTTAAGTAATAACAATAATAATAATTATTATTATTAATAATAATAACATTTGCATGGATGTAGATCTGAAATGATTTGAAATTAAAAGAAAACTTTTAGAATAAAACGTTTTATGTATTCAGCTTAGCTGCCTTGTCTGGAGTCAAAGTTCTGAATGATGCAGAGATGCACTGGGATCTCTGAGCGGCAGAGATACAAACTACAGGTGCTGGTCATAAAATTAGAATACAGTATCGTGAAAAATTTGATTTATTTCAGTGTTATGACTGCTGTCGTTATTTGCATGTGTGAGAGTGTGCAATCCCCAATTGTGCCATTTAGTGACCAGGTGTGCGGCTGGAGGAAGACACTGATGCATGGAGCTGTGATTGGCTGCCTGCCTGGAGGTGCTGCATGAGAGGAGCTGAGTTGGAGATGACGTGGGAGCTTTCCATCTACTTTGTAGACCTGTCCTGCTGTTCGTCATTCTATAAATTAGTATAGTTTTGTAAGGAGTTCTTGTATGGGTGAGCTGCCATTTTAGTTAAGAGCTTTTCTCCTGTTTTTGTTAGTTTAGGTCAGATAAGAGACCTGTATTTTGGTTACTTTTGATTTGTTAGGTGTGAGAAAAATAGCAATAAAAATAGTTTTGTTTGTTATTTTGGCCTGAGGCTCACCCTGAAGTCTGATAAGACTCCAATGTAAATATATCATTATTCTTTCACCTTGTAAATAAACGCTGTTAAATCTTTTCATCCAACTCCGTGGCTTCTTGAGGTGTGCAGAGGGTGGAAACGCCCTGGCGCAACAAGCCTTTTTGCTGGTTGTATTCAGTAATTACATTCAAAAAGTGAAACTTTTATATTATATTCATTCATTACACACAGACTAGAGTTGCACTCTGGTCCAAATAATCCAAACTGACCTGGCCCCAGCGCGCAGCCATCATCTCAGAACCCTACCCGATCCAACAAATTAACAATAATTACAGGTCTGAACACAAAACCCCCTCCGACACTTTTAATTAAGATTTGACTACTTATACCAACAACTATTATTAATGGTTGGCAGACGCACGCGGCTGAGGGGGCAGAAGATCGGAGCTGACGAGCTCTCAAAGCACATACTTCCCTTGCTTCTGCTTGCATTGAACCCTGCTCTGACTTGTAGGTTATTTTGTGATCTCACCTGCTTGGGTCGTCGGCCATTCGCGTCCGCTGAGTGCAGCGGCTGAATGAACGTCCATTTGGGCTGATGGATCGCTGGCAGTAGTCCATCTGAAGCTTCACTGAACTTTTCACCTCTTTCAACCAGCCGGTCAGCGCACGGTCAAATGGCCGCGTGCGGCAGGTGTAGTATGGCAAGTCACGTTTGCATGTATTGGATTCTCAGCAGAGGAGGAAGCGATCACTTGACTTTTTGCAAAAAACGAAAAGAAAAGGCCAGATCAGGGATGAAGAAGGGGAATTTAATACATTTGTGTCACATACAAAACAGTCCGGCGCCGGGCAGTTTATTGTGCCTCTCGCGTTCGAATGGCGTTGAGCGGCGTTCGGCCGAACGCAGAGCTATACTGGGGCCTTTATTCTTGGACAATATCTGATCAGCTCTTTTAAATGAACCCAGAGCGCGTTGACATAAACCGTGAACGGAGCATGGAACATTATAAGTAATTTGTTCATAAAACGAGAAAAACATTAGGAATGTATTTTATAATGAGTTTTGTCCTACATTACACTCACCAAGTATAGCATCAAGCTTTGTGTTGTCCAAAGGTGGCTTTGACTCCACATCTTTATGAGCCCCGTAGACGAGCACTGCAAGATCTCCAACTAGCAAGGCTGAGCTGGTCCGTAGAGACTTCAGCTTTCTCCTTGGGACTTCTACATCATAGTTTGGCACAAGAGGCACCTGCAAAATACATGGATCTTGTTAACCAAATAATGATTAAACATTTATTTACAGTATTTGGAAATCTATAGTATATATTCATCTTTGCAATTAATATTTTCTATAGCTTTATTACATACCATCAAGGGGTACCATATCACTTCTTATCTATCATTAATGTGTGCAATCAAAAGATGTAGAAAGAACTTGTATTGTAATGTTTCCCCTAATGGATCAATAACATACAGTATCCATGCATTCAGTTAATTACAGTACATGTCATCAGGGTCAGACAACACTTGAACAGAGATGGGTGGAGCAAGTGTCTACAGTTGGTGTTGAGTGGATGGAAGCAAGCGCTGAGATCCGATCGACCACATCTTTCAACTGTTTCACAACTGCTGGAAGTTCTTCAAAAGAAAAAAACAAACAAGGGGCAAAGGAACAAAAATTGTGTGTCACTATAGTGTTTTGAGACCATTCAAAATTTACATTTGTGCAATGAAGAGCTGAGATATAAGGAGGAACAGGAAGTAGGAGGAGACTTAATCTGGTCTAAAGAATAAATATAACACTCAAACTAGGATAAATGAAATTAAACTTTTCTGCACTCCTAGAGGCTCCAAGCACACAACAAAATGCATTTCACATGAATTCCTTTATTACTTAATTTCAGGACTGCAACATCATTGTAATATGCTGAGGAATTCAGTCGTAGTTAAATGTAGTTTTCCAGCAAAAGATGTCTGTGTAAAATCCACAAAAACAGTAATGTTGCCGAAATACGTATTTCAAGTAAATTCGTATTTCGGCCTGACAACAGCAGCCAGGTCATTGTTCTGTTGGCTGGTCAGCGCATGTGTGTTAAAGTGGATGCGGGGCCTTGTCTCCTTGAAAAAACATCCAGCAACTTGAAGCAAGACAAAAAAAAAAACTTGTAGCATATATGGTTTATTTAAACGCTAGAATAACATATTCTAACCTGCAGTGTTTTACTTGCCTCAAATTATCTGCCTCAGCAACGTAACACACCAGTTTTAGCTCGTTAGCTTAACGTTAGCTTAGCTTTTAGCCACAGCAGGTTTTGTTAATTCAAGTGAACAAAACTAAAACATAGCAGATAAACAAAACAGAACCGATTACCTTCAACTTCTGAATGTCCATTGCCCAGTTGTCGTTCAGACCAGTCGACGTCTAATAAAAAGCAAGTTTAGTACAGCCAGTTGAGCGCTGAGTCCGACACAATACCTTCTTGTCCGACAGATGAACACAGGAAATAGCTACATTTGAACAAAGCGCGCGAAGCAAGAGTGGCGTTGATTGGTTGGGACATGATCACATGCTACTTTCCCCGATAAGCAAGAGTGGCGTTGATTGGTTGGGACATGATCACGTTCTACTTCCCCCAATCCAATCATAATGCTTGGGTTTCTATGGCAGAAAGCAAACTTCAACCTACTGAAAATGAATGTTTCACCTCATGCCGGCAGTAACGCAGAATATAATTGAATGATGATGATGATGATGATGATGATGATGATGATGATGATATAATGATATTCTTCAATAAATAATAAGGTAATTAAATTTGTAAAAAAAAATAAAAAAAAAGGATTGAGGAAATGCATTATAATGCATTCTTAATAGTATCTAATGAAGTTCATAAAAACTAAACTTCAAGTACACAGCCTTATTTTAAAGTATAAAATGAGTATACTCTTAGTGCACTTAAATAAACTTATTTTTAGTATATCTCAGATAAGTACCTAAAAAGTATACTTAAGTCTTCAAGTTTTGGGCAGCACGGTGGCACAACTGGTAGAGCTGCTGCCTCTCAGCGAGAAGGTTGCCGGTTCAAATCCCGGTCCGGGGCCTTTCTGGGTGGAGTTTGCATGTTCTCCCCGTGCATGCGTGGGTTTCCTCCGGGTACTCCGGTTTCCTCCCACAGACCAAAAAACATGCTTGTTAGGCTGATTGGTGACTCTAAATTGACCCTAGGTGTGAGTGAGAGAGTGGATGGTTGTTTGGTGTGAGTGAGACAGGTCCCTCTTGTAAATGAGTCCCCGTGACTCAACGAGGCTAGCCTGTATAAATAAAGGTTGAATTGAATGAATGAAAAAAGTCAGATTAGTACACAGCCTTATTTTAAAGTATAAAATAAGTATACTCTTAGTATACTTAAACGTCTTTTTAGTATATTTTAGATAAGTACATAAAAAGTATACTTCAAGTCACATAAGTACCTAAAAAGTATACTTGAAGTATACTTTAATATACTACTTTTTGCTAAGGGGCAGAAAAATAATATTTAGAGGTAATACAGTAATTTTGGTAATCCTCCCTGCTTTCCAAATTAATAGCAAGAGCCTTACAGCCAATCAGGGGGAAAACGCTGAGCCTAAAAAAAACGTGCGGTTTTGGAGTCACGTGACGTAGAAGGAGGAGGAGAAGAAAGAGTCGAAGGTTGTTGTATTGAAGCGAAAGAGGTCCAATACTGTAATGGTTAATATTTGTGTGTGCGGGGGTTGTTCGAACTCCAGTTTGTCTGGACATCGTGTCCATCGATTTCCTGCACCAAAAAAAAAACAGCTTTCAGAGCACACCATCGTACAGCTCCAACCACTTCATCAAGTTTGCGGACGACACAACAGTGGTAGGTCTCATCAGCAACAACGATGAGACGGACTACAGGAACGAGGTGAGCCGCCTGGCCTTGTGGTGCGGACACAACAATCTCACTCTCAACGTGGAGAAGACAAAGGAGATTGTTGTGGACTTCAGGAAGAGGGATGCCCAACATGCCCCTCTGACCATCAACAGCACCGCAGTGGAGAGAGTGGACAGCACCAAGTTCCTGGGAGTGCACGTCTCAGAGGACCTGTCCTGGAGCAGGAACACTGCATCACTGGCCAAGAAGGCTCACCAGCGCCTCTACTTTCTCCGCAAGCTGAAAAGGGCTGGAGCTTCAACCCCCATCATGTGCACCTTCTACAGAGGTGCCATAGAAAGTGTCCTGACCAGCTGCATCACTGTGTGGTTTGGTGCATGTACTGCATCCTGCCGCAAGAGCCTCCAGCGCATTGTGAGAGCAGCTGAGAAGATTGTCGGCACCTCCTTGCCCTCACTGCAGGACTTACACAGCAAACGCCTCACTCGGAAAGCCCACTGCATGGCAGGTGATCCCACACACCCACTACACAGCTGCTTCAGACTGTTGCCTTCAGGGAGGAGACTGAGGAGTCTCCAGGCTCGAACCAGCAGACTGAGAGACAGCTCTGTTCATCAGGCAGTCAGGATGCTAAACTCTCTGCCTGCTCTGCCCTCCCTCCCACTTGTACTGCCTTAATCACAAAAAACTTTCACACACCACCACACAACACAAAGATTTTAACACTGGACTCTGTGTCATCAAAACGGGTTATTCACTCAACTCACGGTCATGTGCTCATTCAGTTTGCACTACTTCTTATATTCGCACTAATGTTTGCATTACATTACTGCCTATAGTCATACTACTGTTTACATTCACTGTTTACATTTATTACTACTGTTTTCATTCAATACTACTGTTTACATTTATTACTACTGTTTACATTTACACTACTTTTTATATCTACACTACTGCTGATATATATATGTATTTTTACTAGCCTTATGCCACTTTACCTCTATATCAATATCAACTACCTCATACATATACAGTACTGTGTACATAAACTTCATATGCTGCTTTGTCACTCTATTACAAATGTCAATGCCAGAACTTTCATTTTATTTTATAGATACTTTTTACACTTTTATACTACTATGCAAAAAACTCAGGACAGTATTAACTTTTGTTATTTCATTTTATGCTTATGTTTATTAAATGTTTAGTGTTTTAGTGTTGGTGTAACTTTTCATACTTTCATACTACTACTATGCAAAAAATACTATGCAAAAACTCAGGACAGTATTACACTTTTATTATTTCATTTTATGCTTATGTTTATTAAATGTTTCAATGTTTACTGTTGCACCAAG
The DNA here is from genome assembly GCA_038048925.1 of Garcialebias charrua. NCBI lineage: Eukaryota > Metazoa > Chordata > Actinopteri > Cyprinodontiformes > Rivulidae > Garcialebias > Garcialebias charrua. The sequence goes on along the minus strand of JBBPBX010001589.1, from coordinate 39,639 downwards.
GGACAGAGAGAAATGCAATTTCAATCCTGTGTATGTCCTGTACATATTGCAGTTTTGACAATAAAGTTGACTTTGACTTTGACTTAGATGAGGTTTGTCCAGTTAAAAAGGCAGGATTTCACCAACAGAAGCGTCTCGACTAACTCCGTGATATGTAGTGCGCACTTCCGTCAGGAGGATTACATCAGGATTACAACGACAGTGACCTGAACGAACACAGGATGGGTTTTAGAAGTAAGGACAAGATCAGACTGAAATCCGCTGCAGTACCATCAGTTCACAGCAATGGGGCAGAGAGAAGCGAGCAAGATCCACCGGGACCTGGTGTAACAACAATGGCGGCCGCCAGCAGCAGCAGTCTCTGCCGTCGAGCAGCTCGTAAATTGGAAGTAGCCAGGGTATGTTTTTGAAGAACGTTTATTGGCAGAATATAATTTTATTTATTTTTGGGTTAAAATGGAATTATATAAAGTATGAAAGTGATGTCTATACATATGTCCATGTTTTAAAATAATGTGTGCAGCTAAGTATAAAATTCAGAGGTCGCACTACCTCTATATGTTCAAATGAAACGTTACTATATGTTATTATAAAATAATGTCCTGCTCTAATCTTGGTGGGTAAGATAATAATTTACATGAGAGCTACTGATAAATAAAAAAACTAACTAGTAAATAACTGGTCAATTATTTGTTTATGCTTGTTTTACAGAATATTACAAAAGTAATGTCGCAGGCAGAAACTGCACAAGTAAATCCTGACACGGAAAAAGAAGTTGAAGTGATTGATAATAATAATTTTTATTTATAACGCACTTTACATTAAACAAATCTCAAAGTGCTAATGATGACTAATCATCAATCAGCTAATGATGACTGTATGTCAGGTCTGAAACACCAACCAACCACAGTGAATCATGCAACTCAGTGTGGATACAGACAGCTCATTTCTTATCGTTCCACCGGTAAATTTTCACATGCCTTACGCAAAATGTTTGGATAATTTCAGCTAAACTTTGAATCAGTTTGACTGCATAAATAATATAAAAACAACACATTTTTCATTTTGTTTTATTGATTTACAAAGTAAGTAGTGATTGTTCTGTTCTCCGATATGTATATTCAGTAAAACCTTGAGGCTACATAGAAGCATGCGTGACATGACTTCATCGTAACAGGTACGCATTTATTACGGTCCAACCCGCAACACAATACAGCACAAAGGTCCCTACCAACAGATAGCCTGATACTACATCCCCCTTTCTGAATAGCATTTGTTGTGAGGGTCTACGTAAGAACATGTATAGATGCAAATGTAAATCACACGCCAGAAAGATGCATTCTGTGGAATACCCAAAATTAACTCAGTATTGTACTAATACTTTCCTAAAGCAGAATGTGCTAGAACTCTAACTTATTCTAACTGTTATTTATTTATACTACACCAACAGCGCACAAACTTAAATCTCTTTAGTCACAGCTCAGCCTAAGGACCCAGATGTATATAAATCTCAGAACAGTAATATCTGTAACATTTAACTTTAACTAAGAGGGAGGGGTGGACTACCCAAATCCTCTTTCTGAGTGTGGGGATTATTCTGCCCCATGCAGGAAACTCACTCAGTTCCTATGAACAAATATAATCATCCAGATAGACTGGAGGTCTCCTATTTCTAAGTGAAACTCGACTCTCAGGTGGTGGAGTCTGATGGCTACCCAGCTGGCATTTTGACGTCTAGTCACCGTTGAATCAACATCAGACAGTCGTGTTGGATAACCGTTGAATTTTGTTTTGATTCTGCAAATCTAATCAACATTGAAGTAGCAACATCATTTCTACGTCAATTTCTCAACGTTGAAATCAACGTTGAAGTAGCAACATCATTATACGTCAGATTCCTCAACATAGGTGAATTTGCCAACGTTTATTCAATATTGATTTTAGTTTATATTTTGCAAATCTAATCAACATTGAGGTAGCAACACCATTTCCACGTCAGATTTCTCAACATATTAAGTCCTGCATTTTAACACAGTTTGACACAAAAATACATTTTGATCACTGTTTCAAGTATTGAGGTGCTGATGTGATCTCATCATATAAAGTGCCACCCTAATTGGTCTTTTGTCTATTTTCACTATGAACATAGCAATCACAAAAATGTCTGAAAAATAATTTAATCTACATTACATGTTTACAACACAGTCAGCTAGGAAGAATCCAACCCGAGACCAGAAATTTAGAAACTGCTTTATTGTCTTAGACAATAATAATAATAAAAATGGCCCAAACATTGGGCAACACTGAACCTTGAAAGGAATTCTTGTCCATTTCTGCTTCTGCTTTTAACAACTTTTAAAGCACTTACAAGGTAAATCAATTTTAAATATTTATATACAGATTTCCTGTAAAATCAAAAAGATAAAGATGTGGGCACTCAGCCTGGGTACACTTGCTCGAGGACCCCCAGGGTGTCTTTGGTGAACCTGTAGCCAGGACGCGTCTCATATCCAGGAAAGGGACTGCCTGTCTTGGCCAGGGCTGATTGATCTGTTTAAAAAATAAACACAAAAGAAGAACATTTCTACAGCAGCTATTGTAAATGGTGGTATAATTTTAAGCAGTGGGAATGATAATTTTGCACCACAATTTTTAGCTTAACTGGGGCGAAAAAAGAAAAATGAACATGTGACATTTGCTGAAGTCAGTAAAAGTTGTTCAGACTAAGCAACGTGCTGCATTTATACTGTCAATATTATACTTTTGACCACAATTTACCTTTGTCCACGAGAGGAAGACCTCGACCTCCAACGCCGCCTCTGAGAAAGGGACTGCCTGTCTTGGCCAGGGCTGACTGATCTGTTTAAAAAATAAACATAAAAGAAGAAAATTTCTACAGCAGCTATTGTAATGGTAGTATAATTTTAAGCAGTGGGAATGATAATTTTGCACCACAATTTTAGCTGAACTGAAAAAAAGAACATGAAATTTGCTGAAGTCAGTAAATCTACTAATATTTTCTTCCATCTAGAAGAGTTGTTGTTCAAACTCAGCCTTTTTACAGTGCTTCATTTATACTGTCAATATTGTACTTGATCACAATTTACCTTTGTCCACAAGAGGAAGACCTTGACCTCCAACGCCGCTTTAGAGAAAGGGACTGCCTGTCTTGGCCAGGTCTGACTGATCTGTTTAAAGTGTGCAACAGCAAAATTGGTACACATCGCATCGTGAGTTAGATGAATTGTTACATCTCTAATTTTGATCATATTTAAATTAAATACCTTTGATCATTAGAAAGAGACTCAGAGGGACTCCTGCTACCATTGCATCCCAAGATTTGAGATTGAGTGCTTGAGGGGATGTCCATCGGGGTTCTTTCTGCATTTTAGAGGGTTTAAACATAAGTGTTAATATGTCAAAAATGTAAATTACTTTACACAAGGTTTCCAAGTACCCCAAGGGGTACGTGTACCCCCATTTGAGAAACAGTGGAATACTAAACTTAAAAATATTTGATACTCAAAGACAAAACGGGTCTCACACAAATACATACCAAACTGAGCATTTCTGAGCATTTGTCGTTTGGACAAATGCACGTAAATGTGCATTTAGTCGTCTCCATTTTTTGTGATACATCTGGGAGTGAAATAAAAACCAAAAATATTTCTAAGCCTAAATGTTTTATAAATAGAAACATTACATTTTAAAAATAAGAAGTGAAAACAGTCTATCATTTTTAAACATATTTCAAATTAACCTGTGTCTATTTTTTTCAAAAATGTAAAAAAAATTTTTTTTACAGGGTTACAGTACTTTCAGATCAAAATGGATGGCTGGGTTAGGTTTGGAGACAACTCACCACTGAAGGCGACTTGGATCGTGTTCTTCCAAATCTGTGGAAAAGAGCAAGGAGAGGAATGTGAAATCTCAACCTTATTTTAAAAGTTTGTGGATGGAAAGTGTGTCAATATACCACATTCACCAAAAGAGACATTGAACATTCTTGTTTAGACAAATACCCATGAAGCAGGTGTGAAGTGTGCTAGGTGACTATGGGCCTCTGCAGCCACATTCTCCATCAGCAGTTCATGTAACACTAACATCTATCTTTGTGTGACCACAGCCAATGCTGACAGATAGAGGGGGAACAATGTTTTTTTTTTTTTTAAAGCACATTGATTAAGAAAAAGTCATTTATCGATGGGCAGTATAGGGGATAATTAAGTTTTATCGTTTAATGTTAAACATATTTCTGAGACATTTTAGACTTAGTGGCCTAACAGAGCAGACAAATACATTAAACTCCAGCTCTTTTTTCCATCCACCTCATTTAGCAGACAACAGTCCAGTGTTAGCGCGGGATAGCTAGCTAACACTGGACTGCTAGCCCCTTACACTACATGCATTCCGCTCCGGTCCGACCTCCGCAGCAAATACGCACCCATTATATCAATGAGACTGTTTACACTGGCTCCCCACGGCGGGGGTGAGCCGCCGTGCGGAGCCAGTGTAGCTAGCTAGCTCGAAAAAATCGGCTCGAAATATACAGCTCGAAAATATCGGCACAGCTTCACAAATTCTGCTGTTGACTGTATGCCCCAAAATAATCGTTCAAAGTTTGTCACGGGTTTATTAACTAATGTGATTTACAAAACTTTACTTACCGTTGTTGTAGTTGCCAGCCTGCGCAAAGCCTCTGTGACGAAGATAAACGATGTATCCACTTCACGCATGCGCACACCGTTCTTCTTCTGCAGTAAAACTGCAGTCTGAGATGGTGGAGTTCTTCTGGAACGGTCGACATTGGGTGCCACAGTCGGTTTTGTTTTTACTAAGAGAGGAGGGAGGACAGGGCCTTGTCCACCTGGCCAGAAGAACGGCCGCTTTTAGAATGCAGTTCCTCCAAAAATACCTGGTAGGACCTGCTGACACAGTGTGGAGAGACGTGGCCAGCTGCATCCTCAGACGCGTGAGCGGGTTGGGGCTGGATGCTGCTCTGTTTCTGACCGATGTTGGCCGTTTACAGTTAAAGGGGTTACCCCAGTTTTATCAGAGTGTTTTTAAACTGTGCTCCTTTTTTAAACTCAACAGAACAAACACGAATAATTCTCTGCATTGGCTTTTAGAAGAACCTTTAGTCTGTGGAGCGAGATTGGATGTCTCTGACAGCACCATGCCGGGGCTGTCGACGGCGCTTTGCAGGTCTGGGACGGTGACCCTGAGGCGGCTGGTGGAGACGGCTGGACCAGATTTCTCCAGCGTCCAAGAGGTGGCCTCGTTGCTCGGAGTCCGGTCTGCCAGACTGGTGCAGCGCTTCATAGACTTGTTGAAGGAGAGGTTGACAGCTGGGGAGAAGTGTCTCCTGCAGCTGTGGTCCACAGAGGGTCGTCCGCCTGATCCAACAGACCCGTTTCCGGAGACCCACCTGGATCCTGACCTCGGGGACAGCAGCGGTCCCCTGCTTCGTACCACAGGCCCAAAGGTGGACTTGTGCGGATCAGGTTCAAAAGTCCTGTACCGGACCTGTGTCAAGGTGCTGAACAAGAGGACTCTGCACAACAGGGCTGTCAGTGTCTGGGACAACAAGTTCGGAGAACAGAAGCCCCAGTGGAGAACACTCTATAAACTTCCGATAAAAAAACGGACTGGTGACCTTCAATGGAGGGTCCTTCATGGCGCCATTGCAACGAACTCTTTTTTATCTATCATCAGTCCCGGAGTTTTAAACGAGTGTCCTTTTTGCAGTTTATCAGAGAATGTTTTTCACGTTTTTATAGATTGTGCACGACTAACAGTTTTTTTTAATCTCTTAATACAGATTTTTAACCTTTTTGACACACTTTTTACCCATTCAGTTTTCATTAATGGTGTATTTTACAGCAGAGCCACTAAAGACAAGTCCCAACTTTTAAAAAAATTTAATCGCTGAGGCAAAGATGGCAATTTATTTGTCTCACAGGGACAGACTGCAGGATGGACCTCACCTTGATGCTGTGTCTCTGTGGAGGTGCAATGTCAAGGCCAGGCTGGCCTTGGAGTTTCACTTCCACAGAGACACTGGGGATTTAAAAATGTTTATGAAACTGTGGGGATTTAAAAACATCTTATGTACCATTTCTGATCAGAAAGAACTAAACTACAACGAGCTTTTAATGTAAACAACTAATTTTAAGCTTGTCCTGATCATGTTTTTAATACTGTGTGAATAAAGTTTTGTTAAAAATCAAAAAAATCTTCTTCTGTGAGGTTTTACGGCAGTTTACAACCTTCCGGTGTATTACCGCCATCCAGTGGTGGGAAGTAACGAAGTACAAGTACTTCGTTACTGTACTTAAGTACATTTTTCATGTATCTGTACTTTACTTAAGTAAAATTAAACAGGGGTACTTTCTACTTGTACTTTTACTTCACTACATTTTGCATCAAGTATCTGTACTTTCTATTGCACTACATTTCTAAAATGCGTTGCGTTACACGTTACATTGAAGTCGCATTGCAGCTTTTTTTTGTTTTTTTTGTTCGTTAGTTTGAAAGTTACAGACGTAGAAAGTTTATGTTTATGTTTATGTTTATTAAATTTGTTCATTTTTTTACAAAAGAAATACAATACAAGACAATCCCATTAATGATACGTACACAATGTAAAAAAATGAAAGGTAGCAGAAAGAAGAATAAATCTTATTATATCTGCCCCTTTTTTCAAACAATCAGATTAAACAATAATAATCTTTCACCAGCAGTACAAAATGACTAACTCTTTCTAATTTTCTAATACTAATACATAACTAATAATTGATACAATACACATTATGCTAATTCATATATATTTTTTCAACAAATTCCTTTTGATCATTTTCTTAAATGTAAACAGTGACTTGGCATTTTTAACTACATTCTCCAAGCCATTCCATAATCTAATTCCCTGGATTGAGGTAGAACGTCCCTTCAAGCTAGTTCTGAATTGTGGTTTTACAAACATCTCTGTCCCCTTAAGATTATAACAACTTTGTCTTTTAACAAAATTCATTTGGATATTTAAAGGTAAATCGTTATTTTGAGCCCTATACATAATTGATAAAATATTATAATCAACCAAATCATGGAATTTCAATAATTTCAGTTGATAAAATAATGTACTGGATGGATGACAATAATGTTTTCTAGTGATAATTCTTACAGCTCTTTTCTGTAATACAAAAATAGGCTTTGTGATTGTTTTACACGCTTTCCCCCAAACATCAATACAATAGATTAAGTGTGGAACAATGATTGTGTTATACAACAAATACAGAGCTTTATCATTCAATAGGTCTCTGACCTTGTACAGTACTGCAATCGATTTAGCTATTTTTATTCTTACAGAATTTATGTGTTGTTTCCATGTCAGTTTGTCATCAATAATAACACCCAAAAACTTCACCTCACTCACTCTGCAAATCTCAACACCCTCAATTTTGAGTGGAACGTCAACAGTTTTCTTTTTATTACTGAATATCATGTAATTAGTTTTTTCTAGATTTAATGATAATTTATTGATTTTAAACCAAGTTTGTATTTTGGTAAATTCTGTCTTTATCAATTCCAACATTTGTTCTATATCTTCACCTAAACAGAAAAATGTAGTATCATCAGCAAAAAGTATACATTTAAGGAGTCCTGACACATTTACCAAGTCATTCACATATAAAATAAATAGCTTTGGTCCAAGCACAGAGCCCTGGGGAACTCCACATGTGATATTACAGAGGTCAGATCTTACATCATTTATTTGTACAAATTGTTTCCTATCTTTTAAGTAGCTAGATACCCACTGTAATGCTGGTCCTCTAATACCATATTTGTTCAGTTTTTCTAGGAGAATGGTGTGATCAATAGTATCGAATGCTTTTTTTAAATCAACAAAAATACTGACACAATATTGTTTTTGATCGACAGCAGTTGTTATTTGTTCCATTAATTCCATGAGAGCCATTGATGTAGAGTTTTTAGCTCTGAACCCATACTGACTGTTGCTTAGAATATTTTGTTTGTCTATAAATTGATCTAGTCTGTTCACAAATAGTTTTTCAAGAATTTTAGAAAACTGTGGTAACAAGGATATAGGTCTGTAATTGTTGAACACACATTTATCACCATTTTTAAAAAGAGGAACTACCTTAGCTACTTTCATATTATCTGGAAATATTCCTGTTGAAAATGATAAGTTACATATATATGTAAACGGCTCAATAACATAGCTCATTATATCCTTTACAAACATCATATCCATGTCCACCCAGTCCTTTGATCTCTTGTCTGTAAGATTTTTTACTACCTTCATTATTTCCTCTTTGTTAGTTCCATTTAGAAAAATACTGTTTGCACAACCTGTAATTGAATGGCTCACATTATTATTTACTTTTGGTATTTTAGCTGCAAGGCTTGATCCAACATTCACAAAATATTGATTAAATCCATTGACAATTTCATTTTCATCATAAACTTCATCTTTTTCTGTTACAAAATATTTTGAAATACTAGTTTTTGCTTTATGATTCTTCATAACACTATTCATTACTCGCCATGTTGCTTTCATATCACCATTACTTTTATCTAATAATTTACTATAATATTCTTTCTTATGTTTCCTTATAATCCCTACTAATTTATTTTTATACTTTTTATATTTTTCTTCAGCGTTCTGACTTCGCAATTTCAAGAAACATGAATACAAATAATTCTTTTTTTTACAAGCATTTCTCAACCCTTTTGTCATCCATGGTTGGTCAACGATATTTCTCTTTGTATAATTTGTTTGTACACAATTTTTTTCATACAGAGTTTCCAAGATATTCATAAACTCATCATATGATCTGTTCACATCGTCAACATACACTTCATTCCAGTCTTGTTTATCTAGATCCTCTTTTAATTTTTCCAAAACTTTTTTTGATGTGTTTATGATCTTTTTCTTTGTTTTAACTGCTTCTGTGATACTTTGATCATTTTTATAGATTGTGAAAACTGGTAAATGATCACTTAAGTCGGTCGTTAAAATACCACCTATCACCTCTCCGTTTGTTATATTTGTGAAAATATTATCAATTATTGTGGCACTATGAGTTGTAATTCTTGTTGGCTTGGATATCAACGGATACATATTTAAACTGTACATTGAATTTATAAATGTACTGATGTTATTTGAATCTGTTTTATTTCCCATATCAATGTTAAAGTCTCCACACAAAAAAACTTTTTTATTAAAACTCTTCTCCAATAGCTCCAAGATTTTATCAGTGAATATTTCTATATTTGATCCTGGTGATCTATATACACAACTTATTATTATGTTTTTATCATTTTTGTTTATTATTTCTATTGTTATCATTTCCATAATATTATCAACTATTATTGACATTTCATTATTTAATTTACATTTTATTTCATTCATTACATGTAATGTTCATTACATGTAATGTTACATGTAAAGTAACCAATGCAAAGCAGGCAGGTAACATTAGACCCGCCTTCAGCAAGATGTGCCAGTGACGTAGACAACCTGCGCGTGCTCCCGCACCTCTACCTAACTACACACCCAAAATGGATTCCACCATGGAGAGCCAGCAAGAAGGTACGCACCATCCACCATGGCCTTATTTAAAAAACTTCTTTGAGTTAACCGGTTCTAAAAACAACTCGTGGAGATTCCGGTGTCAACTTTGCCTCCCCCGAAACCATGAACTCCTGTCTTTCAAAAATTCGCCGTCAAATCTGAAAAAACACGTTGAGGTAAGTGAAGTTGCTAAACGCTACCTTACTTTAGCATGTGAAATTAATTTAGGTTAGTGGAGTCTTATGTAACCTTAGCTAGCTTCTTGTTCAATTGTACCTTGCTCACAAGTAAACAATTAAATTATTATAATCTTGCATGAACTGGCAACATGCATGTTGCTAACGCTGTGCTTGGCTGCTAAATAACATGAGCTGCAGTGTTTGGGTGTTTGTTGCTTGTGTGGCTAGGAACTCGTTAGCCCCATACTTATTCATAAGGTGATATATTATAGAATGACAAGATTAACACAGTGTTACTTTAAAGCAGTGGTCTCAAACTTATCTGTGAAAAGGTTGCTGTGGCTGCAGGTTTTTGCTCCACTTAAAGTGGACATCTGAAATGGCTGTGTGAGAAGACAGTTTAGTTGAGGGGTCTGCAACCTGTGACTCTGAGCCACATGCGGCTCTTTGGTTCCTTTGCAGCAGCAGAACTTATATGAAGAACTGTCTGCATAGTTTATAGCTTTTTTTATTATTAAAAAAAGATTGTTAAAACTGAAAAATGTCCTCCTTTACAAGAATCTGGTCTTTTAGTTTAATTGTTAAAAATCATTAGATTGTTTTTTTTTTAATGTCACTCCTACTGGCCATAAAAGCCCCCTCCATCAAACCCAAAGTGACTCACGGGCCACCAGTTGATAACCACAGTTGTAGCATAGTTGTTGCAGCTCCGGACACATTTAATGTAGTGAACAAAAGTGTAAATATATATATATATTTTGATGTAAAGGTTGCAGACCCCTGGTTTAGTTGATTGAATGATCCAAATCAGAAGTGCCACCACATGGTTGGGACTATATTAATGTGATTCTTTATTAGGTGTATATAATTTGTATAAATTAGGATTAAGATTTATTATTTATTTATTAAGAGTATCCTATGCCCAATAATTCATGTAGAAAAATCTATAAAAGTCATCAGGTCCTTTGGATGAATTAAAAAAATTAAAAAAGTTGTTGAAATGTTTCATCTTTAATCCAAAAGACTTTGTCAGTCTGAGGAGCTGCAAGAAGCTCATGCCTCGTACCCACTGCCCCCTTTGTCGAGCGGCCGAAGCGGCCGGATAACACCGGTTTACATTCAAAGTCTATGGAGGAGACGCGTGGAGTCACGGCGAACAAGGAAGCGGCGCGATTCAAGTGATCGAAGCGGCGCGGGGGCAGCCTGTACACGCACGCGCGCGTCGCCGTCGAGCCGCAGACGTCCCAAATGTTGATCTCTGGCGGCTCGACGCATCCGGCAAACAGTCGGGAGAGCCTCGCTATCTGATTACACAACCACAACGGGACTTTTTTCGGACTTTTTAAACTCACCGGATCGAGCCTCCAGGAATTGGACCCAAACTCCGGTAAGAAACGTGGCATTTTTACAGTTGCTGCTGACAGGCTGCTGTCCTCTCCAGTGTAGATCACCCCAAACATAAAAAAAAGTTTTAATCTCATCGAAGACCGTCGGAGGTGCAGTTAAAACAACAACTGAACCCGGAAAACAAGCCAGAGACCCCTCCCTCTGCTACCCCCTAGTGTACGTCATCAGACGGTGTTCAGTGGTTCAGTGGGACCGTGACCAGCGGCCAAAAGGGGGCGGCAGGCGCGTTTCGAGTTGTGCAGTGGGTAGGAGGTATCAGTCTTCTAGCACCTTCTCATATTGGGTCAACCCGCTTGTTGTTGACATTCAAACTAGCTGTTCACGTGTAAAAGGAGGACCATCAGCTTAACGATAAATCGTTAGCTCGATCCATTGTTAGGCTGATGGTCCTCCTTTTACAGCTCCTCAGACTGACAAAGTCTTTTGGATTAAAGATGAAACATTTCAACAACTTTTTTTTTATCCATCCAGAGGACCTGACTTAACTTTTTTATATTTACTGGTATTAATAGTATGTTTTTATTTTCAGCGAAAGCACAGCACTCATCTCCAGCAATACCTTGCACTGACTGCGACAGCCATCAAAAGGAAAGGACCGGAGTCGAGTGAAGGTGCTTCAACCAGCAAGCAGCGAAAACTGGAGGAAAGCACTAAAGTTTCTCAGAAGAGCATTGACCATGCAGTGATAAACTTCATTGTCCAGGGTTTGCACCCTTTTGGAATGGTGGAACAGTCAGGATTTCAAAGTCTGGTGCAGCAGCTTCAGCCTAATTCCACTGTGATGTCTCGTTCAACAGTTCGAACCAGGATTGAAAAAACTACTGCTACAATGAAAGCAAATGTAAGGAAAGCAATGCAAAATATCAAATATATAGCCACAACAACAGATTCCTGGACTGCACATCGGCAGAGCTTTATTGGAGTGACTGCTCACTGGATAGATCCTGACAGTCTTGAGAGATCTTCAGTAGCTCTTGCTTGCAGGCGGCTTAAAGGTTCCCACACATTTCATGAATTAGCTGGTGTCATCAACAATATACATACAGAGTACAACATCCGGGAGAAAATTGTAAGAACCACCACTGACAATGGATCCAATTTCATCAAGGCCTTTAGGGTTTATGGCCCTGATGAAAACAACAAAATGGACACATCTAGAGCAGGAAGTTCAGCTGCAGGGCAAAAAACAGTGGAAGTGAATGATGATGAAGAAGATGAAGCTCTGGGAGTAGATATAGAGGCTGTTGAAGTTGCCTCCCTCATGGATGAAGATGATTGTTCAGAATATCAGCTGCCAAAGCATCATCGCTGTGCTTGCCATGTGCTCAACTTGATCTCAACAGTGGATGCCACAAAAGCAAACTCAAATGAGACCTATACAAAAAGGTTTCACGTGCAGCGTTTGCCAAGTGCTGGGCACTGTGGAACAAGAGCGCTCGATCCACGATAGCTGCTGAGGTAATTGGAAGAGAGTGTAAGCTCCAGCTCATCCGCCCCAACGACACCAGGTGGAACTCCTTGTTTCTGGCAGTGGAACGTATACTGAGGATCATCAAAGACAGTGGAGGCCATCAGAGCGATTTGCATTGCACTTAAAGTCCCCATGTAAGTGTCACGTAGTCACAATTTTTTATTATTTTTTCTGTTATCCAGATGTGACTGTTGTTGATACTAATGCTGTTGAAAATCCATGAAAATTTAACCCACAAAATCTCTTCAATTATTAAACCAAACTACAGAAATACTCTGGCCACAATATAACTTTTAATTTGTAGGTTTATGCAAATGATTGTGATCAGGCTCATTTGCTGGTGAATTGTAAATAGCATGTTGATAGTACAGTAGTATATTTTATGAAATATTTCATGCGAACATACATTACATGAATAATATAAATAATATACCGGTAATTGTTTATGTAACAGGTTAAATCCTGCCGAATGTGCTTTCCTGACCGAATATGTTGGGACCATGAGCCCGGTTGCCAAGGCCCTCAACATAATGCAGGCAGAAGCAGACGTCCATATGGGGTGGCTGGTGCCCACCATAACCCTCCTGACTGTGAAGCTCGACCGCCTACGACTCTCCTCTAAGTTCTGCCAGCCACTGATCGATGCCCTGCAAGGAGGAATCCAGCAGCGCTTTGGACCTATGCTTGCTGACCCTGAACTTGTTGCTGCAGCAATTCTTCTTCCAAAGTTTCGTACTTCCTGGACAAGCGATGAACACAAGCTGAAACTGGGTAAATCATTTAAACTGTTCCTCACATTGCCATCTTTTTATAAATTATAAATGCTGTAGTGTTTTCTAATGCAAAGAACAGCTCCTGATCATCATAAAATGTTTTAAAGCAAAAACTGAATGCATTGCACAGTGTACAGCAGTGTATTATCTAATGAAATTATTAGCTGTCTCCACATCCCCATGTGTTTTTCTTATTCCACTGAGGAGCAAAATTAGTTTCTTCTCTTTATGGTCATTTCTGGTTATTGAGACACGTACTTTGTTGTTTTGAAAGTACAGTGGTGTTGATTAAATCATGCGTCTCATTTAGGTAATTAGATGAATTATGTCTCCTCTGTTTGGTAATAATGATGATTGTTGTGTGTAGGCCTGAACTACATCAAGACCCACTTGGATCAGGAGTCAGTGCAGCTCCCTGGTAACAACTCAAGCTCATCAGAGGAGGAGGACTACTTTGGTGTCATGAAGGACAACATTCCAGAGAGGACCAGACAGCTAGATGGATACTTGGCCAGCACAGTCACTACCATGGATGTTCTCAAGTCAGTCCCTGCAGTATGCAATTTGTCTTTGAAGTTAAACACACCCTTGCCTGCCTCAGCAGCATGTGAGAGACTTTTCAGTACAGCGGGACAGATTTTCTCTCCCAAAAGAGCCAGACTGGACTCCCAAAACTTTGAGAATCAACTTCTGCTAAACTTAAACAAGAAATTCTTGCCACAATGTTAAAATGTGTTCATGGGATGTTAGGACAGGAGATGAGATGTCTCCAAATGGCTCGACACTTGGGTCCAAGTTTTCAAAGTTATGTCAAGAAGTTAAAATATTGTTCACTTTTGGCTCACTACAAGGTTAACTAGACTTTTTTTGTTAACTAGCGTTGATGACAAACGAGTTGAAATGATCGTTGTCTATTTCTTTGTCAGTTGCCCCTTTTTTCAGGCAGACTTAAACACGTTTACTGCAGTGAAAATGACACTGGTTTTGTTTGTGTTAAATAAAAACTGTCAAAGGTATAATCATTCCTCTTATCTTGCTTAATGACATTTAACTGTAGGTCATTCCTCAAATTCTGATGCACAGAATCACAAGTCCAAGTGTGAACTGTGTCACAGAGTAAACACAATAAAAACATGTATTTTATCTGCAGCATTGTTCTTTAAAATGGAACACTATCAACGTATTACAGAAAACATACATACGGTAGGGACACTTTATTGTAGACCATTGTATTATGTGATTCATTCAGCAAATACTTTTACTTTTAATACTTTAAGTATTTTTAAAAGCAAGTACTTTTCACTTTTACTTAAGTAAAAATATTTATATGGTACTTCTACTTTTACTAGAGTACATTTTTGTCTGTTTATTTGTACTTTTACTTAAGTACAGTGTTTGAGTACTTTCTCCACCACTGCCGCCATCTAATACGTACACCGTTCACCATACAAAAAAAAAGAAGAAAAAAAAGTTCAGAAAAGACGCAGGGAGAAAATAAAAAGGGTTGAAGAACTCAATCATTTGATTCATAGTTGAGGTTTCAACATTGCATCATTATTCATGAGTCAACACTTTTCCAACGGTTAATTAATCAACATTGATTGGATGTTGGAACAAGGTTATTTTTCAACTAACATATTCCAGCAATCTTTTAGTCACGTTTGTGAAAAAATAATGTTGATAATACATACATCTCAAAACTGGTTTATATTTCAAAGGTGAATCCATAGTGAGTTAACAACACAATTTCAATGGTTTGGTGTTCAACATAATAATAATAATAATAATGAATTCAATTTATAACGCACTTTTCATTAATGAAAATCTCAAAGTGCTACAAGGAGCAACAGAATTAAATGTCAATAAAACAAATAATAAAACAATTAAAATCAATAACAATATCAGCTAAGATCAAAAGTAGAATCATGAGGAGGTAGAGTATGCTTGGTCGAAAAGAAAGGTCTTCAAGCCGCTCTTAAAGTCAACCACAGACTGTGGGGCTCTTAGACAGTCAGGAAGAGAGTTCCACAGGCGGGGGGCAGCCACACTGAAAGCCCGGTCTCCCATGGTCCTTAATTTGGTTCTCGGAATGTGAAGGAGATTGCTGTTCTGTGACCGCAGCGAGCGGGTGGATGAGTATGGAATAAGAATATCCTTCAGATAATCTGGTGAAGTTCCGTGTAAGCATTGATGTGTAATGAGAGCAGTTTTGTACTGAATTCTGTAGGCGACAGGAAGCCAATGAAGGTTATGGAGAATGGGTGTAATATGTTCAAATTTACGAACTCTCAACAAGATCCTTGCTGCACTGTTTTGAATATATTGAAGTTTCTGAAGGTTTTTGCCAGGGATTCCAATAAACAGGGAGTTGCAGTAGTCGAGCCTGGAGGAGACAAAAGCATGGACGAGCTTCTCAGCATCGGAAAAAGTTAGGGATGGGCGAAGTCTGGAGATGTTTCGAAGATGGAAGAAGCAAGTTTTAAACAGATGCTTAATGTGATTTTCAAATGTAAGATTGGAGTCCATTTTTATTCCAAGATTATTTATTCCAACATTGTTTTGATGTTGAATTAATGTTTTTTCTTAAACTTGACGTTATTTCGTTGGAACACCTGGAGAGCTGGTGCAAAGAAAATAATCTTCACATGAATGTGAAGAAGACAAAGGAGATGATTGTGGACTTCAGAAGGAACAAACACACCCACGCCCCACTGAAAATAGGTGGGTCTGCAGTGGAAGTGGTCTCCAGCTACAAATACTTGGGTGTACACATGAATGATAACCTCAGCTGGAGCAACAACACCACCAGCCTGATCAAGAAAGGTCATCAGAGACTCTACTTCCTCAGACGGCTGAGACGAGCTGGTCTGAGCAGCCCAGTTCTCACCTCGTTCTACAGGTGTGCAGTGGAGAGCGTCCTGTGCTCCAGCATCAACGTGTGGCATGGAGGCTGCACAGTTGAAGAGAGGAAAGCTCTACAGAGAGTGGTGAAGGCTGCACAGAAGTCTGTTGGAGTCAGTCTCCCCACCATCACAGACATTTACACCTCCAGATGCAGGAAAAGAGCCACCTGCATCATGAAAGACCTCACTCACCCAGCACACTCACTCTTTGCCCCACTCCCCTCAGGACGGAGGTTGAGGAGCATCAAATGTAGAACCACTAGACTGAGGAACAGCTTCTACCCTGAGGCTGTTAGACTCATGAATAAATAAAAATAAAATAAAAAATAAACACTGCAAAATATCACATTGTGCTGATGCTGATCTGTTTTCTTGTTGCTGTGTTCATCTGTGTTCATCTGTGACCATCTGCTCATACAAACTCATGTTCGTGCTGCTGTTTATTTCCACTATATTAGGCTTAGTGTATTACTAGTTGATGTTTTTCTTAGTTAATTCTAGATGTTATTACTGTTTTTCTCTTGCATTTGTTGTTGGATGTAACTGGGACCCCGTGTACATAATCTCGTTTTCATCACATGTACCACATGCGGTGCAAATGACAATAAAGACTCTCTGACTCTGACTCTCTGATTTCAACCATATATAAACGTTTAATGTCGGTTGAATGCTAGCTGGGTAGCCTCCTGCTGGTCTTCATCTGGAACAGGTGTGTGTGTGGAATTGTCAATGTTTTCTTCCTGTAATGTCTCACGTGAAACAGCATTAGTTTCAGTTGCTCTAGGAGTGTGTGTAAGGTGGTAGTTATTCCTTCTCAGCAAGCCTCTGGGTGTCTCGATAATGTATGATCAAGGTGAACCTGCTCCAGACACTACTCTTCCTCTTGTTTGCAGATCTGTCACCCACACCTCCTCACCTGGATGTAGAGTTGACATGTTGTGAGCCCGGTGCCTACGGTTGTAGTTTTGTCTTTGTTTCTGTCTATATTTGTCCTCTGCAGTCCTCAGCTTTTCCATATCAACATTCTTTGGCGTTAGTTGCGACTAAGTAACAGGAACAATTGTCCTTATCCTCCTTCCCATGAGAAGCTCAGTCGGACTGAATCCATTTGCCAATGGAGCGGAACGGTAGGCCATAAGAGCGAGATACGGATCCTTCGACTTCTTAAGGAGAGTCTTGATGGTTCTGACAGCTCTCTCAGCCTCGCCATTACTCTGAGGAAAATTTGGGCTAGATGTTTCATGGCTGAAACCTTATTCTTGTGCAAATCTTCCAAAGGAATCTGAAGCAAACTGTGGCCCATTATCAGAACAGAGACATTCTGGTATGCCATGCCATACAAAGATGGACTTACAGTGTTCGATCACTCCCTCAGATGTTGTGGAGGTAAGCTTCGCAACTTCAAATAATCTGGAGAAATAATCCACAACAATCAAATATTGTTTGTCCTTAAACTGGAAAAGATCAGCTCCCACCATGGCCCATGGTCTTTGTGAGAATTCAGTGGGCAGTAGTGGCTCTTTGTGTTAACAGCTTAATCAGCTCGCTGCTGAGACCCGGCCACCACACTGAATGTTTGGCCCTTTAGCTGCATTTAGTTATTCCCAAGTGACCCTCATGTAGTTTCAATAGAATGTCCTTTCTGAGAGAAGCTGGGATCACTATCCTGCTACCGTAAAGAAGCAGGCCATTTTGAACAGTAAGTTCACCTGAAAATGGCAGATAAGGCTGGACTGTTTTCTCAGTAGAGTATTTATCTGGCCATACTTCTACACAGAACTTTTTCAGCTGTTTGAGTATGCTGTCGTCGTCCTGATGTCTTTGGATTTCCCTCAGTCATGGTTTCGTGGCAGGTAAGCATGCAACGACTGAGTCAACACACAAGTTGACCTCCACTTCTTGCAAACCCCCTGACTCACTGGAGATTGGAGCTCTGGACAAAACATCAGCCGTAGCAATATTTTTGCCAGCCACATGGGAAATATTGTAGGAATATCTCATTAGTCGCATTCGTAGTCGCTGTATGCAAGGAGGAAGATTGTTTAGACTCTTCGACCCCAGCAACGGGACTAATGGTTTATGGTCAGTTTCGATATGGAAACTCTTCCCGGTCAGAAACTCTGCGAACATCTCACAGGTCCACGTTGAAGCGAGAGCCTCTTTCTCAATCTGAGCATACATCTGCTCCGTGTCGCTGAGAGACCGTAATGCATATGCCACTGTCTTCCAACCTGTATCAGAACCTGTATCAGAAGTAAAACTGCACTGAGTCCATACGATGATGCATCCGCTGACACACGTGTCTCTGCATTCGGTCGTACAATGCTAGTCCTGGTGGTGTTGTCAGGTCTGTTTTAATAGCGTCGAAAGCTTGTTGCTGCGGTGAACCCCACGACCACATGTTTGACTTCTTCAGAAGATCTCTCAAAGGTCTGGTTTTCGCTGCTAGGTGGGGGAGGAACTTCCCAAGATGGTTCACCATACACAGAAAGCGTCTCACCTCACTTATGTTTCTGGGCTCTTCCATGGCTCTGATAGTGCTGACTTTATCCGGGTCTGGACTGACCCCTGATGCATCGATGACTTGTTCCAAGAACTTTATTCTGCGTTTTGAGAACTCACATTTGTCATTTAGTGTTACATTCGCCTCCTGGAGTCGAAACAATGCCTTCCTCAGTCTTTCATTGTGCTCCTGCTGTGTCGTCCCCCAGATGAGGACATCATCCATCTGACAAAGGACTCCATCCAGGCCCTCCAGAATCCGTGACATGCGCTTCTGGAAGTGCTCTGGTGCTGACGAAATCCCAAAGCAGAGCCGATTGTAGCAACAACGCCCAAAGGGTGTAATGAAGGTGGTGAGCAGTGAATACTTCCTCAACAGTGGAATCTGCCAGAATCTAGCATTGGCATCCAATTTGGAAAACACTTTTGCTCCAGCTAGCTGTCCGAGCGTGTGCTCTACTGCTGGGAGAGGATGTTTTTCTCTCATCACATATTTATTCAGTTCTGTGAGATCAATGCATATTCTCACCTTGCCCGAGCTCTTGGGGACAACCACCATAGGCGCACACCAGTCTGTTGGCTCCTCCACTTTGGTGATGACCCCTTCCTGATGCATACGGTTAAGCTCTTCTTTAACTTTAGGCAGTAATGGGAGGGATATCCGCCTCGGCGTTGAGAGGGAGAAAGGCTGTGCATCTGGTGACAGAACAATGTTATATTCACCCTCCATCAGTCCTAGTCCTGTGAAAACTTTAGGAAACTCCTGCCTCACAGCATCAATGGAGTCCAAACTAATTTGGTTTATTCTGGCAACCAAATTTAATGCCATTACAGCACATCCACTCAGCAGTGATGTACATAAATCCTTCATAACATAAATGTCCTCCTTGGTACTACCACTATTGTTACTGAGAGTTGTTGTAAACATACCTTTCACCTTCAATCCGGTGCCTCCCGGACCCTGTAGGATTTTCTTTGGTTTATCTAATTTGCCAAATTGATGCTGAAAATACCATGTTTCTGGGACAGCTGTGACATCAGCTTCTGTATATATTTTAAATACAGTCTTATGTTTGTCCATCAGTATGTCTGTCAGCCATGGATTGTCATTAACTTCTGTAGAAAGCGATCCCAGGAAAGCAACATCATTGTCTATATTTGTGCATTCTGTAGCAAATCCAGCATTTACTTCACAATTTTTTTTATTTCTGCAGACTCTAGCAAAATGTACCTTTTTTCCACAATAATTGCAGGCTGCTTCTCTAGCAGGGCATTGTTGCACACTGTGTCCTTTCATGTCACCACATCTTCTGCACCTTTTTATCTTGTGTTGCTTTTGTGACATGCTTGTACGGCACCTTTGGTTGTCTGTAGCTTGCGCTCCCGCTCGCGTGAACGCAGTCCAACTGTGCGCCCACAATGTCCGGCTTGAAGTTAGCATGAAGCATTTCCTGTTGCTTTTTCACTAGCTCGCTCTGACGGGCTCTGTTTAATGCCTTCTCTAGCGTCAGTTCAGCGTCCATTTGTAGCTGTTCTGATAGTATTTTATCTCTCAGACCCACGACAAATCTGTCTCGCACCATCTCATCATGTAAAGTCCCGTATCCACAGTATTCAGCCAAACACCGTAACGCGGTGTGAAAGCCGTCGATGGACTCACCCGTCTCCTGTTGGCGCTGATTGAATTTCGCCCGTTCAAATATAACATTCCTGCGGGCTACAAAGTGAGCATCCAGCCGTCCTTTAACAGTCTCGTACTCACTCGTTTCTTCCGGAGTTAGATGCAAGGAAACAGTATATCTTCTGCCTCGTCCCCCATGGTGTAAATAAGCGTATTTACTTGGTTTTCATCCGCTTGTGTCCAAACCAGACGCGATACAAAACCTCTCAAAACGCTTTATCCACTTTGTCCAGTCTTAAGCTCTGAATGTGAACTTTTTCGGTGGGGCGACTTGAAACTGGTTCATGATGTTGACGTTCTTTATTCTCTCTTCGCTTAGTATTTTATATTTCTGACACCATGTTCTGTTCTCCGATATGTATATTCAGTAAAACCTTGAGGTTACATAGAAGCATGCATGACATGACTTCATCTTAACAGGTACGCATTTATTACGGTCCGATACCCGGGTATAGAGTGTGCATCGGGATTATGAATGGAACATGTCGTTATTGTTTGTCTTTGTGTGACTGAGGGTGAGGATGAGGGTGGGTCTGAATGAGTATATCTGTGTATGAATGTTTAAGTGTCAGGCTAGGTTTTGGACTGCCCCCTCTCTGATACTTCCGAGGCTACATATGCCTCTTATCAACAGGTCCTGTTCGCGTTCGTTCGGGCTCGTTCGTAACTAGTTAACAACTAGTTATGGGGTGTACCCACAGGGTCCTGTTCACGTGAAACCGGTCCTATTTTGGTGCCTGCCTCACTGAGGTACAAAGGTCCGGTTCTTTAGGGTCCAGTTATGACATCAGCACAGTGTGGTCACTGATTGGTCAGGGGGCGTAGTCCTAGGTCGGAGGGCGGAGATTCAGTCTTCTCCAGTAGGTGGCGGTATGCACCTGAACGTTGTTTGCAATCCGCCAAGAAGAAGAAGATTCAGTCTTCCAGGAAATGCAAACTGCCATCCCGCCAAACTCTAGAACAACAAGTTGGAGGAGCACATTTTTGAGAATTAACACAGGCTAATAATTATGTCACAACCGTGGTCAAACGCGGAGGTTCAGGCTTTTCTGTATTTGCTGGCCGATGAAAATATTCAGAGGGAGCTGGATGGAGTGACGTGCAATGAAAAGATTTTTCAAGAGGTGTCTGCGCAGGTGAGTGTTTTCTAACTTTAAGCATATTTCCAGTGAGTCATGCAACTGTTTCTTAGCTTTTTTGGACTGCGGAAAGACCGTTTCAGAGACTGACTTCAGGCAACAGCCGAGAGGCTTTTAGGAAAAAAAAAAAAAGATGGCGGAACGGCTCGTTTCTCTG
This sequence comes from Garcialebias charrua, assembly GCA_038048925.1. Lineage (NCBI taxonomy): Eukaryota > Metazoa > Chordata > Actinopteri > Cyprinodontiformes > Rivulidae > Garcialebias > Garcialebias charrua. The sequence goes on along the minus strand of JBBPBX010001589.1, from coordinate 17,832 downwards.
AAATATAACAAGAAAATCACATAAACAATATTTGTTAGCTCGAAATTGTAGCAGAGGAGGTGTGTCTGAGTCTATCATTTGCTTAATAAATGCACTTTAATGGTCTAATTCGCCGAGTTGGCAGCTGTTTTCAAGGTTCGAAGCAGAGCAGAATGTGGTGTATGGCAGGCCGTTTGAGTCGATAATAGCGAGTGAAGATTCTCAGTCATCCAGGACATGGTAAATTCTAAAAAGTGCAAGGAAGGAAAAAAATAGTCTAAAGCATAGTATAATAAATAAAGTCCAGTTGTTTTTGTCTTGAACTTTTTTGAATTTATCATTATAGCCACGTTTTCATATTACGTGATACAACCGCCAACTTCATGCCATACATGTTACTTCTGTTTTTGTTTTTGGTTTGATTTGGTTCAGTCAGAATAAATGGAAACGGTCATATCTCAGTCCAAAAATGGTTTATAAATATGGGGAAAAATCCATAAATTTGTCACTTAGGCCTATAGGCCTGTATTAATGTGTAATGTGATTTATTTCAGGTTAATCAGTCAGTTCCTGTGTAAAGATCCTCTAGCCGTGGGTGTCCTTGGAGAAGGATGGGACAAGTCACTGCACTGTAAAGCAAGTATGCCATGACAGAAACACTCCAAACTTTGAAAATTACAGATAAAAGCAAAGGACAATGATGTTTAGAGGAGATTATAACAATAATTTTGTGTTGTTTGCCAGATGGGGCAGTGAAAACAGCCAGACAGACATATGAAGCCATCGCTGAACTGCTGCATCAGGATCTGATCTTGTGACTCCAGACTACACATCAACTGCAGCCGAACAGACCTCAGAGCTTCTCCTGATGCTCTGCTCTCCTGCACCTTGTCCACATTGTGCCAAAGATGTCCTCGGTGCCTCAGTAAAAAAAAAAACAGTCCTGCATTGACAACACAAACAGGTCCTATGAACTCAGCAGATGTCATACAAGCTCAGTTTGTGACGGAGCAGGGGTACTGTGACTTCATGGTGTTTTTCATTCAACCTTTATTTAGTCAGGTAAATCTCATTGAGCCTCGTGGACTCTTTTACAAAAGCGACCTGCTACAAACTAAAGAACTTTAGTTCTGGGTCAGATGACTTTATTCACAGAGGATTGTGTCTGATGGTGAGTTCTTTACAGAAGCAGTGAAAAATGTAGAAATGTTCTACAGGTCAGCATTTTTACCTGAGCTATTGGCCAAATTTTACTTTTAATTATTGTTACATGTTTTGGAACAACAGGTTAAGATTCCAGTGATGATATTTTAAGTTCATATTTCATACATAACTGCAGATTTAGTAATATGTTTTTCTGTTTCTACAAATAACACCAATCTTTCATTTTTTAAAACTGTTACAATTTTATTGACATGTAACATTTACAGTATTTAAATAAAGTTGCTTTGATATTTTGATTGGAATTGATTGATTACATATTGTTAAGTTTATATTACAAATGTTTTAGTTTGGAACACACTTGTTGATCAACTGGGACAATGGAGCGGCGCAGATTTTTTAGGATGCATGCCACTTTCAGTTTTGTCCAAAGTAGTGTACTCCACCATCATCAATGTGTGTATATATAAATATATATGTATATATATATATATATATATATATATATATATATATATATATATATATATATATATATATATATATATATATATATATATATATATATGTATATATATATGTGTATATGTATGTACTGTATATATAAATATATATGTATGTACAGTATATATTATGTATGTATGTGTACATATATGTGTATATATACACACATGTATGTATATATATAAACACGTGTGTGTGTATATATATATATATACTCACGCATATGTTTGTATGTGTACACATGTATGTATATACAATATATATACATATATGTGTATATATACACACACACATATATATATATATACTGTATATGAACATTTGTCTGTGGCTGAAAAAGCCACAGACAAAGCAGAATGTTCAAAAAAGAAACAAGCTCATCCACTTTGGTTGTGTGTTCTTTTCCAGCTCTTCTTCTAATGTGTGTGTTAGTGGTTAATAAAGAGCTTAATGTATCACTAGCGCCACCAGCTGGTTAGAAGCGTTGATATTAATGATCCACCCACTGCAGGAGAACTTCACGCCCACTAAAGGGGTCCTAAGCGTGCAGTGGGTACAGAAATAAACCGGTCCCATAGGAACTGGCCCAAACTAGCCACAATGGGACCTTACAGGAACCAGACCTGTTGATAAGAGGCAATAGTGTCGCGCTCCTGCCACGTGGCCCCCCTGGTAGGTGTTCCCTTGCCTGCTGGCGTGCTTGGGGCCCTCACTATCTGGGGTTGGGCGCTTGGGCGTTTGTCGGCTCGGCCTGGTGGCTGCCTGGTGGGGCTCGTGCCCTCTGGTCCGGTCGGGTCTGGGCCCGAGGGGTGGGCGTCCCCGGTGCCCGAGCCTCGGTGACCGGCCCTGGGGCTACGTCGGCGCAGCGGGCTCCGGCGGGGGCCTGTGAATTTGTCGCGGGCGACACCGGGGGGTCATTGTATGTGGTCGCTGGTAGGGGTTCGTCCAGTTCTTCCCCTTGGTAGGATCTGGGGAGTGGGCTAGTGGCTCGTCCTGTTCGGGCAGTCCTGGGGACTCTGGGCTCGGGGTCCTTCCTGGGGTCTTGGGCTTTGATCGCTCCTTCGTCTGCCTCGGGCTTTGGGGGGACGGATCTCTGATGCTTCACAGTCGCTACTAAATGTTCTATTGGAGGAACCTTATACACTTATGCATGCTCACAACCACACACAAATGGATGCAGGGATGTATATATATATATATATATATATATGCAGATATGTAGATGGGTATATAAATGAATATAAAAGTATATGTATGTATACTACTGTATATATATATCTGTAGATATGTAGATGGGTATATATATAAATGAATATAAAAGTATATGTATGTATACTACTGTATATATATATTTGTAGATATGGGTATGTGTATTTATAGAATTCTACTGCAAGCTCATGAATATTATTAGTCTTTATGCATGTATGTTCCATTGTTGTGTTCTGTCATGTGCTTTGCAGGATTGTGGACGGAGGTTGGGTGTGTTTGCCTTGTGCTCTTTTGGTTGATAATTGTTGATTTGTTGCCTTACTTTCTCTTTTCTTTCTTTCTCTCTTAAAAAATATAAAAAATATTGGAGTGAGAGGATGGCTAAAAGGTGTGAAGGGAGGCCATCTATAAATGGAGAAAAAAAAGAGGAAAAAAAAGCATCTCTAGCTAATGAAAACATTGAGCTAAAGGGAACAGTTGGACAGCTTAAAGATCAGATGTTGCAGCTTTCCGGCGATAATAAAAAATTTAAAGAGTCAGTATTAGATATCCAAGCCAGAAGTATGCAGGATAATGTTGTTTTCTCGGGGATTCCGGAGGGGGCGGAGGAGAATCCGGAGGCCTTGGTTCGGGCTTTCTTTCAAAATCAGCTAAAGTTGCCGACTGAAACGATTAATGCCATTACATTTCATAGAGTTAACCGCCTCGGTGCTAAACGGCCGGGGAATAATAGACCGCGCCAAATAATAGCTAAATTCGAACATTATAAACAAAAGGAACAGGTTAAAAGCCGAGGTAGTGAATTACGTAACACACTTTAGCATGAACAATCAATACCCTGCAGAAATTCTGAGTAGGAGGAGAGTTCTGTTTCCGATAAGAAAGAAAAATATAAACGAAGGAAGAAGAGCTACCATCTCTGTGGATAAACTCTACATAAACGGTCAGCTGTTTAGAGATCCAGAAGCTACTCCTCGGCTTTATTAGCCATATGATCAAGGTAAGAACTGTATCGGTTGCTGAAGAATGAGATAAACCAGAGAAATATTATGCTTTCTGACTATTTTATCAAATTTAAGTGTATTCATTAAAACTGACCATATACTTAGTGTCAGGTTGACTTTTTAGTGAGGCAGCTTTTGCTTTGAAGACACTGATTATGTGGAAGAGGTACGGGCCCTACTCTTTTTCACATATAACTTTGTCTTTATTGGCAAAAGATGCAACAATCTAGTCAAAATAACAAATGTTATCCCTTACCCGTACCTTGCACCGACTCACACAAAAACATGTTTGTGATAAGATGAGAGTGAAGTCATTATAGACACGCACGCACACGCACCACACATACACATTCACATACCTCAAAGGTATAAAATAGGAGGCGCTCGGATGGATTTCTGAGGTCTGCCGTGGGTCTGATCAACGCCCGGTTTTGCATTGAAGAACATATCTCCCACTGAACGAAGAGGCCTCCTCGTTTGCATTCAACGGTGAGGGATTCTGATCTTTTTATTTCAATGCCTTTTTTTTCTGAGTGTGTGTGAAAGCTTGAGGCTTTTTCTGTTGTTCGTGGCGGGGTTTAAAATTGATGCTTAACCCTAGCAAATAACAGTATGTGTTGTTTTGAGCATTTTTATGCTTTGCAGAGTTTCATTGTATCTGTGGCAACTTTTTATTAAAGCATACTGAAGTACACAGTTCTGAGAGTGTGTTTTCATTGTACCGACCTTTTTCCCGAGTCCTGCACATTTAAAATAAAATATCATAAGACATTTTGGCGCTGCGAGTAGCAGGGTTTTGGAGAAAAAGGCTGTACAATGTTTAAGAAAAGAGATAAAGCAGATGCAGGAGTGAAAACTGAGTTGGTGGAGGGGTGGAGGGATGTCCAGTACCAACAAATTGCTGCATGTTTGCGAGGCAGTGGGGCATGCCCTTCTCCTTGTAATGATTATTTAAATGCGGAGAATTCAGGTGATTTTTTGACGGCTTTGAAAACAGTAGAAGTTAAAAAAGGGGCACCTGTGTGTGGTTTGCAGAAACATGTGTGGATTTGTGCGACTGCATGGAAAAGCTTACATGAAAAGAATCAGCAAATACAGGCGCAAATGTTGAAGTACAAGGCCGCTTCGGAGGAAGCGCAGACAGACTGCTTGTTGCAGAAACAGCATGTGCAATTATTAAATCAGCAGCTGGAGAAAATGACAGAACTTGTAGGAGTGGTGACGCAAGTTACCATGCTGAAGAGTGAAAAGTACAGGAGGAAAAAACGAAGCGTCTCCCCAAACAGAGTCAGAGCTTCTGTCGCTGGGCTGGGTTCTGGCTTTGATCCAGCAAGTTGGGATGAGAGTGATAAAAATGATTATTTTTGGGACAAAGAGCAGGACGTGAGCAGTCGGGTGGAGGTTGCTCCTCCTGTCTCCTCGGTCCCCAGTAAAAATGTCAGAATTATGGAGCTAGGCTCTCTGGGTGAAGGGAATTCAACTCGAGGTAAACATCAACTAACGACGCGCGGGCCAAAAAGAGACGCTCGGAAAAACACGGGACCCACTCGCTCTGGTCTCTGGAGAGCATTAATTAAATCAGGGGTTTCTCCTAATGCAATAGACGGGTTGCCTACGGATCAGTTGAGGTCCAGATGTAAACAGAGAGGCTTGTATTGTGCTAGTTATGACGTGGAAAATTTAACACAGGCCCTGAGAAACGTTTTCCAAACCGCTCCTGTTCTTCCTCCTACATCCTCAGCTGAGCTCAGACCCACGCGCGCCAGCGCAGTGGAGGTGCAGAGCGAGGAGGGGGGCGGGGAGGGGAGTGGGGCTGCTCAATTTAAGCTCAGACCCAAGTGCAGCAGTGCAGTGGGGGGGTGGAGCAGGGAGAGGAGTGAGGAGAAGAGCCAGCCTGCTCATTTTGAGTTAGAAAGAGACTCCTCTGAGGAGGAGGTAATCAGAGTCAGAACTGTTAAGCAGAAAAAAAAGAACAGAAAAGGCAAACAGAGATCACAGTTATATCCAGATTTGCAGGATCTGATGGACTTTGAATAGGAAAAAAGCCAGGCCCCAGAAATAAAGATTACAAATTGGTCAACAGATGACATTAGACCACATGTTCAGATAGAAATTCATTGGAAGAATAAAAATGTTCAAAAAGTGCTGGCATTAGTAGATACAGGGGCTGAGGCTACGTTAATTCACGGAAACCCTGACAGAATAAATGGTCCTGTTGTTCCCCTTTCAGGTCTGGGAGGAAACATGATTTTTGGGAAAAGTATGACTATACCTTTAAAAATTGGAAAAATGCCAGTTAAGAAATTTCAGGTTTTAGTCACTCCAGTAAAAAAAATGGATTTTGGGCATGGATGTTTTAGCAGGGATGACACTTCATCTGAAACGAGGGCGTTTTGAGTTCGGGGTGGAGCGACCTTTACAGGTTAAATCTGTGTTGGTGGGAAAAGTGAAAATGCCTCCTTTTCCCATTCCTTTGGCAACTAAGACAGTAAGCATGAAACAGTATCGTATCCCTGGGGGTCACGATGAAATTGCTGACACCATCAAAGATTATGTGGAGGCTGGAGTGTTATAAACATGCACTACTGCCTGGAATAATCCCATTTGGCCAGTCAGAAAGTCAGATGGTTCATGGAGAATGACTGTGGATTACAGGCAGCTTAATAAACACACGCCTCCTTTGACATCAGCTGTACCAGACACTGTATCTATCATTGAAAAAGTGCAGCATCACAAAGGAACAGTTCAGGAAGCCAACATTATTAAATGGAAGTGGTATGTGTTTGAACGGGCTAAACCAGGAGAGAAGGGAGTATCTGTTTTGCATGAGCAAGTTGTTGACATTCCTGAGGAAAGAGAACAGGTTTTTGAAGTTGGACAGTTGGCAGAGTCCCCAGTAAAGTCTGGAAAGTGTAGATGGAAAGCAGGTGCTTTTGATCTGGCGCAGAATAAGACCCTGGAAGAAATGGGGGAGGGAGGAAGCAGTCAGTGGGCTGAATTAAAGGCTGTGCACATGGTGATCATGCAGGCAGGTAAAAGAGTGGGCAGCAGAGAAACATGTTGAGTGGGTATATCATATTTCATATTATCCACAGGCTGCTGGGCTGATTGAGAGAATGAATGGATTGTTGAAAGAGATGTTGTGAAAATTAAATGACAAACATGTTTTTAACAAACTGGAAGTTAAATTTGTCACAGGATGTGTCTCAACTGAATAACAGACCAATTGCACCAAGTACCACTCCCCTAAATCGAATGATTAATGTGTACAGCACCCCTGACACCATTCAAGCAGGGGTCATTGATGCAGATTATCAAGGGGAGCTGGGCGTGGTCTGTATACATCAAAATGACAGCCCTTTGGTGCTGGAAAAAGGAGACAAAATAGCACAAGGAACAGATGCAACAGTTTCAGTGTTGTATTCAGGAGAGGAAAAATGGATAAATGTACCTGTCAAAAAATGTTATTTGAGAGAAAACTAATTGATCTTTCTCTGTCTGTAAGCAGTATTTCTTGTTTCCACAGCTTGATGTTTCCCTGGTCTTTGTTGACGGGCGGATCGAGTTCATCACGGGGCCAAGATGACCGCGGTCGTGGCAAGCGCCAACCAAATGGCAGTATCAGCTGTTTGGGCACCGTGTTCCTGGTCAGCCTCGTGCGCGCTCCTCAACACCAGGACAAATGTTGAGTGAGGTAGAAAAACCTCATGTTGTTGTACGAGCAAAGATGATTTAGACAAAAATAAAAAGCAACCTGACCTGTACATCCAATAACCTTTGCTGGGTTAATCAAGTTGCCAGTGACTGTCCGATTTACATGTGCCCAAAATGCTTCAGAGGGCATGATGTCCCAATAACCATGACTGTACATTGGAAGGTGCTGTTCCCACCTTTACCACGTTGCTCGAGAATTAAAAGGGCGTGGTATGACACCTTACTGGGAGGAACTGGAACTGTCTTGGGTTTGTCAAATACAATTGATGGCGAGGTGACCAGATCCATGTTGTCCACTACGGGGCAGCATACATCGACAGCAATCCATCAGGTTGGGGTGTGGATGCCATCAGTGGTAATGACCCAAGTAGAGACTGCCAAACTGCTCCTTAAAGGACTGGACTGGCAATTAAAAATGTGGGGTGAAACAGAAGAGATACTTCAGAACTTGACACAGGCTTTGAATTGGACCACGTGTAGTCTACAATCCTTACATGCACAGGTGCAGAAGGAGCGCTTCCAAAGGGTGGTGACGACGAAGAATCATCATGAATGGCGCAGGTTGTGGAACATCTCGAGTACATATTGGTTGGTTTTGAAACCAGAAATGACAAAATGTGATGAAAAAATGTGTGAGGGACATTGGGTACAATATCTGATTAATGACACAACTACAGTATGCAAGTATCATGTTTTACCTGTAATTACTGTACAAGGGTATTGGTTTTTGAAAATAAAAGGTGAATGGTTTGAGCCAAGGACAAACTTCACTTATGACATGCAACTGTGCGAGACTGCAGACAAAGGAGTGATATGTATGTTGCAAACAGGTCACATTAACCCGTGTATAACCAGAGATGGGGTGTTGTGTGATTGGGTTCATGAACCAGCTAGGGACATGCTATGGCAGATCGGACCACACACGTTATGCGTAGCAACAATTAAGAGCCATCCACAATTACCCACGGTGCCTTTCTCTGGCTGTTTGTATGGTGTTCACTTGTGGAGTTGGAACAACCAGACTTATCGATTAACCAATTACAGTTCAAGCACCCGTCTGACTGAGGTACAGTGGCAATTTCTGCATGTACCGTGGCGGGTCTCCCTGGCTCGTTTCAAGCGCGCGTTGAACGATTCCATGGAGCTAAAACAGATGATTGAATCCCATAAGTCTAACGTTTCTGATTTAACAGTGTCCACATACATAGCACAGGGGAAGGTTTTGCATGCGGCTAAACTCATCGAACAAGCGTCGGCCCACCATTGGTGGGACATATTCACAGGAATGTCATCGACGGCGCGAGCATATGCAGTCCCTCCTTTGCTAATTTTAGTGCTTTGCTTAGTAGTATTAACTTTGTGTAACGTGTGCACATGTTTTTATATTAAACGCACGAAAGATCGTATGATTAAATTGGTTTATAACACAGCTCTGGAATGAAGATTACGGTTACAATAAGAGATCATTGGTTTGGAACTCAGAGAACTACTATTGAAATAGATACAACGGTAAGACCTGATACGTTAGTACGGGATTATTGGGTTAGTGGAAATAGGATATATCAAGTCATTGTTCATGAAGGTGATCGGGTTTCTTTCCTTGATTTGGTTTGCGCGAGTGTGGAAAGATGGATGGGCATATATTGGCGAGTGCCCTATGAGGTCACAGGACAAAATTTTCAAAATTAGTCAAAAATCAAAGGGTGGGATGAAGAATGAGATAAACCAGAGAAATATTATGCTTTCTGACTATTTTATCAAATTTAAGTGTATTCATTAAAACTGACCATATACTTAGTGTCAGGTTGACTTTTTAGTGAGGCAGCTTTTGCTTTGAAGACACTGATTATGTGGAAGAGGTACGGGCCCTACTCTTTTTCACATATAACTTTGTCTTTATTGGCAAAAGATGCAACAATCTAGTCAAAATAACAAATGTTATCCCTCACCCGTGCCTTGCACCGACTCACACAAAAACATGTTTGTGTTAAGATGAGAGTGAAGTCATTATAGACACGCACGCACACGCACCACGCATACACATTCACACACCTCAAAGGTATAAAATAGGAGGCGCTCGGATGGATTTCTGAGGTCTGCCGTGGGTCTGATCAACGCCCGGTTTTGCATTGAAGAACATATCTCCCACTGAACGAAGAGGCCTCCTCGTTTGCATTCAACGGTGAGGGATTCTGATCTTTTTATTTCAATGCCTTTTTTTTCTGAGTGTGTGTGAAAGCTTGAGGCTTTTTTCTGTTGTTCGTGGCGGGGTTTAAAATTGATGCTTAACCCTAGTAAATAACAGTATGTGTTGTTTTGAGCATTTTTATGCTTTGCAGAGTTTCATTGTATCTGTGGCAACTTTTTATTAAAGCATACTGAAGTACACAGTTCTGAGAGTGTGTTTTCATTGTACCGACCTTTTTCCCGAGTCCTGCACATTTAAAATAAAATATCATAAGACAGTTGCTAATATTGATTAATATTATTAAATATAGTATTTGTTAATATTACTTACCAGATATATATTTTTTCAGCACAGCTCGGTGGTGGGACACACTCAGATAGTGGTGTTACACAAGGTGGGATGGCACTTAATGTGGTAAGAGGGTTCTTTTGTTGTTTTTTCTTATCTGAATTATGTTTCCATGTATATCATTTCTCTTTGTTTTCTTGTCTATATTTTTCTAACTCAACAATTATCAGCGCACAAGCACAAGGGTATATATATCCATACAATTACTTCATGAATGAAAACTTCCCAGATTCATTTTCAAAAGAAACAGCAATTACTTTATTTAAAAATCATATAGTTATTCATTAAGGGATATGTTTTTGTCTGGATATATTACTATCTTTTATATTTCTGATAATGGATATGGTTTAGCTATATTAACATTAGCACAGGTATGGGTACCTTAGGGTTTGTCACATGGAACATTAATGGAGTCGGTAGCCAACGTAAAAAATATAGAATTTTTAACCAGATTAAAAGATTAAAGGCAGATGTTGTATTACTCCAAGAAATTCATAAATCGGCCTCAACTGTGGATGAGCTTAAATCTTCAGAGTTTCCTAATGTATTCTCAGCATGTTATAATTCAAGACAAAGAGGGGTGGCAATTTTAATACATAAAAATGTTAACTTCACAGTATTAGATCAGGTTATAGACCCGCACGGTAGATATATAATATTAAAGTTATCAATATTTAGACAAAATTATTGTATTGTTAGCATATATGGACCGAATGTAGACGACGCAGCTTTTTTTCATGATTTTTTTTCCACCCTATCAAATCACATGGATTCCTCACTGGTGATGGGAGGTGATCTCAACTTTGGTTTAGATGACAAATTAGACAGACTGAATGCAGCGGGAACTCAACGCAGTTGGCAATCTATAAATATAGTTAAACAGTATATGAATGATTATGGGCTCTGCGATGCATGGCGTTGTTTTCACCCTGATAGCAAAGAATATTCTTTCTTTTCACATGTGCATCACTCATATTCTCGTCTAGATTATTTCATAGTAAGCAATTCATTGATGACAAACATTTCAGACACTAAGATACACCCTATTGCTGTCAGCGATCATGCACCAGTTACTGTAAATTTAGATTATAAAAAAACAACAACAAAAAATATAAATTGGAGATTAAATACATCACTACTACAAGAAGAAGAATTTTTGCAATATTTTAAAAAAGAATGGGCATCGTATCTAGAGTTTAATGACTTGCCAGGAACTTCAGCATGTACACTTTGGGAGGCTGGGAAAACAGTCATGAGAGGTAAAATAATATCCTATTCAACAAATAAAAAGAAAAAAGAAAATAAACGTATTGATGAATTAGAGAAATCCATTAAATTGTTAGAAGGTCTACAAGGAGAGGAAACACAGCAAAAGCTACGCAAATTAAAATTAGAACTAAATGAATATATTGATAAGAAAAATAAATTCTTGATACAAAGACTTAGATTAGATCATTTTGAATACGGTAATAAATCAGGGAACTTTTTAGCTAATCAACTCAAATTAAACAAAGAAAAAACATCTATATATGGTATTAAAGATAAACATGGAAATATAATTCATGATGAGGGAAAAGTAAACAATGTTTTTAAAGATTTCTATAAAACTCTATACACTCCTCAAATAAATCCATCTAATGAGGATATTAATGAATTCTTGGAGAAAGTAACACTTCCAAAACTAGATATTAGTCAATCATCAAAACTAGACTCACCATTAACATCAGATGAGCTCCATGAAGCAATTAAAAGCATGCCTAATAAGAAATCTCCAGGTCCTGATGGATATCCAGTAGAATTCTATAAAAAATTCTGGGATATACTGGAACCGATATTTTATAGAGTGCTACTTGAGTCAGAAGAAAATGGCAGGCTACCAACACATATGAATTCAGCCAACATTAGTCTCTTATTAAAACCAGGCAAAGACCCAGTATTACCTACCAGTTATCGTCCAATCTCTCTTATTAATGTTGATGTTAAAATAATTTGTAAAGTCTTATCAAAAAGACTAGAGAAGATAACTCCTGTTATTATACATCCAGACCAAACCGGATTCATAAAAGGAAGACACTCGAACACAAACACTCGCAGATTATATAATGTAATAGAGTATTCGTATTTTAAAAATATTGAAACAGCTATTTTTTCTTTAGATGCTGAAAAAGCATTCGATAGAGTAAATTGGAATTTCTTATTTGCTACCTTAAAGGGGACCTCAGATGTATTTTTTAAATTTTTATGGTATTTCTGTGGGATATCCAGACCCTATTCCTTCAATTTAATGCACAAAATAATTATTAGATAATCAATTATACCCTTTTTAATTCTGCCATTTTTAACTTTCGTTTTGAACGACCGGTTTCTTGAAGTCCACGCCCTTCAACGATCTGTTCACGCCCTCTGTAACAGCCAGTATCTGTAATGTGTTGTTGTTTTAAAATTAGCTCTTTTTTTATTACTCATTTGACTTACTGTTAGTGTTAGCTTAAGATAACTTACCGAAACCCGTCTGAGCGCGCCGCAGTTTGCTGCTCCTTTTAGCATTAGACCACCCGAATCCGAAGCTAATGTTAGCTTGTTCCTCTTCCGGTTTTCGCCAGCTCCGCTCGTTGCACGCGATGAGATTTTGGGAGTTATCGCTGTTCCAGTGAAGACAACACAAAGTTCACCAAGTGTCTCCCGTAAATTAATCTGTAAGGAGAAGGTCCTCTTGCTGCGAGCCTGCTGCGAGGCTGCTGCAAGGCTGTACAGTTGAAGCTCCGCTCCATCGCGCCGGAAGAGGGTCCCGTCGAACCCGGTCCTTCCGCCTGTGGTCCGCTCGTTTAATTTTTGCCGGCTGCGCGTTGGCAGCGATCGCAAATACACTAAAAATTGAACTAAAACATAAAAATAACAATTATACTTTATTTATAAAGCCATTTAAAAAAACACAGCTGCAACAAAGTGCTGTACACATGAAATTAAGAACATATAAACAAAAGATGAGATGAAATCATGAAAAACAACAGTCATGTGTTTAATACAGAAGTGGGTTGAGCCTAACCAGGGGTTGCTAGGTGAGGGGCTGGACTCAGGTTTGATCTGATTGGCTGGCGGCTTGTGACGTCAATAAATGCAGGAAGTGTGAATCCTGGTGTATTTATCAAAAATAAATAAATCTACTTAGAGTAAATAAACCACTGGGTGCATTTTTTTGGCACAAGGACTGTTTTTTTATGAAGTAAATACCCAAAGTTTAGTAAAAAAACATTAAAAAGTGAATTTTGCATGTGTGGTCCCCTTTAAATAAATTTGGTTTTGGGAATTACTTCATTAACTGGTTGAAAATATTATATAGTTCACCAACAGCGTGCGTCAGGACAAATAATCATTTATCTTCAAGCTTCTGTTTACAGAGGGGCACCAGACAAGGTTACCCACTTTCACCAGCATTATTTGCTATTTTTATTGAACCTTTAGCAGCAGCAATAAGGCAAAGTGCTGATATTAAAGGCATAAAGGGTAGAAACATAGAACATAAAATTAGTCTTTATGCTGACAATCCATCCATCCATCCATCCATCTTCTTCCGCTTATCCGGGGTCGGGTCGCGGGGGTAGCAGCCTAAGTAGGGAGGCCCAGACTTCCCTCTCCCCAGCCACTTGGAGCAGTTCCTCCGGGGGAATCCCAAGGCGTTCCCAGGCCAGCCGAGAAACATAGTCCCTCCAGCGCGTCCTGGGTCTTCCTCTGGGTCTCCTCCCGGTGGGACGTGCCCGGAACACCTCACCAGGGAGGCGTCCAGGAGGCATCCTAACCAGATGCCCGAGCCACCTCAACTGGCTCCTCTCGATGTGGAGAAGCAGCGGCTCTACTCCGAGTCCCTCCCGGATGACTGAGCTTCTCACCCTATCTCTAAGGGAGAGTCCAGCCACCCTGCGGAGAAAACTCATTTCAGCCGCTTGTATCCGAGATCTTGTTCTTTCGGTCATAACCCAAAGCTCATGACCATAGATGAGGGTGGGAACGTAGATCGATCGGTAAATTGAGAGCTTTGCCTTTTGACTCAGCTCTCTCTTCACCACGACAGACCGGTACAGCGCCCGCTTCACTGCGGACGCTGCACCTATCCGCCTATCGATCTCACGCTCCAGTTTTCCCTCATTCGTGAACAAGATCCCGAGATACTTAAACTCCTCCACTTGGGGCAGGACCTCCTCCCCGACCCGGAGAGGGCATGCTACCCTTTTCCGGCTCAAGACCATGGCCTCGGATTTGGAGGAACTGATCCTCATCCCGGCCGCATCACACTCGGCTGCAAACCGCTCCAGTGAAAGTTGTAAATCACGAACTGATGAAGCCAGTAGGACCACATCATCTGCAAAAAACAGAGAAGCGATTCTAAGGTCACCAAAACGGATCCTCTCAACACCTTGGCTGCGCCTAGAAATTCTGTCCATAAAAGTTATGAACAGAATCGGTGACAAAGGGCAACCTTGGCGGAGTCCAACTCTCACCGGAAACGAGCCTGACTTACTGCCGGCAATGCGGACCAAGCTCTGACACCGGTCGTACAGGGACCTAACAGCCCTTATCAAAGGGCCTGGTACCCCATACTCCCGGAGTACCCCCCACAGAACCCCCCGAGGGACGCGGTCGAATGCCTTCTCCAAGTCCACAAAACACATGTAAACTGGTTGGGCAAACTCCCACGCACCCTCCAGGACCCTGCTGAGGGTGTAGAGCTGGTCCAGTGTTCCACGACCAGGACGAAAACCACACTGCTCCTCCTGAATCCGAGGTTCGACTATCCGACGGACCCTCCTCTCCAGAACCCCTGAATAGACCTTACCAGGGAGGCTTAAGAGTGTGATCCCCCTATAGTTGGAACACACCCTACGGTCCCCCTTTTTAGAATAGGGGAACCACCACCCCAGTCTGCCAATCCAAGGGAACTGCCCCCGATGTCCACGCGATATTGCAGAGTCGCGTAAGCCAACACAACCCTACAACATCCAGAGCCCTAAGGAACTCCGGGCGAATCTCATCCACCCCCGGAGCCTTGCCACCGCGGAGCTTTTTAACCACCTCGGCGACCTCAGCACCAGAGATCGGAGAACCCGACCCAAAGTCCCCAGGCTCTGCTTCCTCAGTGGAAGACGTGCCAGTAGGATTGAGGAGGTCTTCGAAGTATTCCGCCCACCGACTCACAACATCCCGAGTTGAGGTCAGCAGCACGCCACCTCCACCATAAATGGTGTTGGTCTCGTACCTCTTTCCCCCCCTGAGACGCCGGATGGTGGACCAGAATCGCCTCGAAGCCGTACGGAAGTCATTCTCCATGGCCTCTCCGAACTCCTCCCACGCCCGAGTTTTTGCCTCAGCAACCACCCGAGCCGCATGCCGCTTGGACTGCCGGTACCTATCAGCTGCTTCCGGGGTCCCACAAGCCAAAAAGGCCCAATAGGACTCCTTCTTCAGCCTGACAGCATCCCTCACTGCCGGTGTCCACCACCGGGTTCGAGGGTTGCCACCACGACAGGCACCAACAACCTTGCGGCCACAGCTCCGATAAGCTGCCTCGACAATAGAGGCGCGGAACACGGCCCACTCGGACTCCATGTCCCCCGCCTCCCTCGGAACGTGTTCAAAGCTCTCCCGGAGGTGGGAGTTAAAGCTCCGTCTTACGGGAGACTCTGCCAGACGTTCCCAGCAGACCCTCACGATACGTTTGGGTCTGCCAGGTCTGACCGGCATCCTCCCCCACCATCGGAGCCAACTCACCACCAGGTAGTGGTCAGTAGACAGCTCCGCCCCTCTCCTCACCCGAGTGTCCAAGACATGCGGCCGCAGATCAGATGAGACGACAACAAAGTCGATCATCGAACTGCGACCTAGGGTGTCCTGGTGCCAAGAGCACATATGGACACCCTTATGCTTAAACATGGTGTTCGTTATGGACAATCCATGACGAGCACAGAAGTCCAATAACAGAACACCACTCTGGTTCAGATCAGGGGGGCCGTTCCTCCCAACCACACCCCTCCAGGTCTCACTGTCATTGCCCACGTGAGCGTTGAAGTCCCCCAGTAGAACAAGGGAGTCCCCAGGAGGCGCACTCTCCAATACCCCCTCCAAGGACTCCAAAAAGGGTGGGTAGTCTGAGCTGCCGTTTGGTGCATAGGCACAAACAACAGTCAGAGCCCGTCCCCCCACACGTAGGCGAAGGGAGGCTACCCTCTCGTTCACCGGGGTGAACCCCAACGTACAGGCACCAAGATGGGGGGCAACCAGTATGCCCACTCCTGCTCGGCGCCTCTCACCAGGGGCAACTCCAGAGTGGAAGAGTGTCCAACCCCTCTCAAGGAAACTGGTTCCAGAGCCAGAGCCATGCGTTGAGGTGAGTCCGACTATTTCTAGTCGGAACCTCTCAACCTCACACACTAGCTCAGGCTCCTTCCCCACCAGAGAGGTGACATTCCATGTCCCAATGGCCAGCTTCTGTAGCCGAGGATCAGACCGCCAGGGTCCCCGCCCTCGGCCGCCACCCATCTCACATTGCACCCGACCCCTTTGGCCCCTCCCACAGGTGGTGAGCCCATGGGAAGGGGGACCCACGTCTCCTCTTCGGGCTGTGCCCGGCCGAGCTCCATGGGTAAAAGCCCGGCCACCAGGCGCTCGCCAGCGTGCCCCACCTCCGGGCCTGGCTCCAGAGTGGGGCCCCGGTGACCCGCGTCCGGGCGAGGGAAAACTTAGTCCATTAATTGTACACATGCTGACAATGTTTTGCTTTTTCTTGAGAATTCAGGAAACTCAATATCTAATGTTATAAAGTTAATAAACTCATTTTCAAAAGTTTCTGATTATTCTATAAACTGGACAAAATCTATAGTTCTTCCAATAAATTACGTGTTTAATAATTCTTTTAATGAAAGACTGCAATCAGGTAACATTAAATATTTAGGTGTTAATATCTCTCCTAAATTGGAGGATTTAATAAAATTAAATCATATCCCACTATTAAAGAAAATTGAAGACGATCTTACTAGATGGAGATCTCTACCCATATCACTTATGGGAAGAGTTGCCTCAGTAAAAATGATGGTGCTGCCGAGAATAAATTATTTATTCTCAATGATTCCAAATAAACCTTCAACTGAATGGTTTAAGTCCCTGGACTCTTCTATATCTAAATTCCTTTGGAAAAATAAAACTCCACGTATTAGTTTAAAAACATTACAGAAATCTAAAGATACCGGAGGATTAGAACTTCCAAACTTTTATTACTACTATTTAGCCAACAGGTTACAATATATATCAAAGTGGTTAAAACCGAATGCACTAGATGAAACTTGGATAGATATAGAACAAACTTTATGTAATAATATTAGGATTTCAGATCTACCATTTATCAGTACAGATTTAAAAAGACATGTCTGCTTTAAGAGCATCAATATTAGCTCATCTCTGACAGCATGGTGGGAGTATCTGAAAATGACAAAGTCTTCACTACTCCCATGTAGACATACACCTCTCTGGAACAATCCTGACATTCAACAAGAAAATAATATGTTAAATTTCCCAGGTTGGAGAATGAAAGGTATTGAATGTCTGGAACACATATTTGAGGGTATAGACTTTATTCCATTTAATAAATTAATAATACAATATGACATTGATAATAAATATTTCCTACAATACCAACAAATTAAGTCAATTGTAAAAAAGAAATTTAAGCTTAATAAA